>LNAC01000216.1:1557306-1758797 GCA_002007465.1 Ailurus styani
CCCCCAGCAAACCTGTTTGTTTACTGAGATTCAGAGTCTCTTACAGTTTGTCTCCCTCTCTGGTTTTGTCTTTTTTCATTTTTCCCTTCCTTCCCATATGATCTTTTTTCTTGTTTCTCAAATTCCTCATACTGGTGAGATCATATGATAATTGTCTTTCTCTGATTGACTTATTTCACTTAGCATAATACCCTCTAGTTTCATCCACGTCATTGCAAATAGCAAGATTTCATTTTTTTAAAAGATTTTATTTATTTATTTGTCAGAGAGACAGAGAAAGTGAGCACAAGCAGGGAGAGTGGCAGGCAGAGGGAGAAGCTGGCTCCCCGCTTTAGCTGGGAGCCTGATGTGGGACGCGATCCCAGCCTAATGTGGGACTCGATTGACTTCTGATCCCACTGGGATCATGACCTGAGCCAAAGGTAGCCAATTAACCAACCGAGCCACCCAGGCACCCCAAGATTTCATTTTTAATGGCTGCATGATATTCCATTATATATATATTTATATATATATTTATATATATATATATACACACACACACCACATCTTCTTTATCCATTGATCTACAACATGAGACTCTTCCTGAGCTATAGATTACAGCAATTTCAAGTTTGAGCAGCTTTATTTGTTTTAAAATGCTCAGTTTTTTAATTTAATATTTTAATTATAAAATAGATTATATAGAAATTTAGCTTTATGAAATATGGAAAATGTTCTCATTGAGATGTCATTTTAGTCATGTGTGTTATTAAATATACTAACTTCAAGTAAAAATTTTGTCAATAACTTGTGAGCATCTGGGTGGCAGGGGCTGAGTGTGGCTATGTTCTTTAGATGACACATGTAGCCCTGCATAGTGCCATGTGTATGGGAGGAGTCAGTAAGTATTAAATGGTAAAACATTATTTCTGCTGAATTACAAACGTCTTCTTAGCTCAAATGAACCTATTAATATTTTTTGTAAGCTAACATTTTTACAAGATACTGGTTTCAAATAAGAATTTGAACAAGTATGTTATAAATTCCATTTTATTTTAAATGTCATTAATAACCTCCTTTTATACCTTTCTAGGTATATTTTTAAGGTTATTATATTTTTAAATGTGATTTTATTACCATTTGACATTTGCCCACCCCTCTAACTCCATCTTCTCCCCAGTGGGCCACATTCTTAAGTCAAATTACTGAGGAGGGGAGAAAAAAGATTTTGGAGATGCAAACTCTCACAGAGTACACATCTTAAAATAGGAAAATGCATGCATGCTAAGGATTACCTAGAGCTAAATGAGACTTGAAAATAGAAGCGTGTGTTGAGTTGAAAGTCAATTTGGGAGGATGTAATAGAGTATAATCTGACAGGTGTTAATGTTACCCTCAAAGAGAATAAACTGGAAGCCGTAAAAAGTATACATAGCCACCACTCATTATGTTCTGCCATGTTCCTGCTGACTGAAAAAGAAGTATGAAGATTAAAATAACTAGTTTTTGTAAAGCTGTAAATTTTGATAATTCAAGATTTAACTTTCTGTCTTGAACAACTTTTTCATGTGGAAATTCTTAACTTTAGTTGGGTATAATTTATTTTGCACAATGCTTACAAAATTTTTTATTGTAAGCTTTATTATAGAAAGCATAAAATACTGACTAGAAATATATATTCACATTGTTCATATTTTGCTCATAGGCTAAAAATTACATTGTTAGGTATGTAAGGGATAGTGAGAAAATATATTTTTATAGTCTTGATGGTATTCATTTGTTCTATGCAATATATGAAAAATGGGTTCTAAAGATTGCTCACATGCATCAAATCTGATTTAATCTTTTGTGGAACATAAGAGCATGGCTGATTTCTTTGAATTCTGAGAACCTTGCATAGACACCCTTGCCTTTATACAGGCTAGGGGTGAATAGCTTCTGATTTCAGCTGACTTTAATATAAAATTGTAACCTTCACAAGTACATATCAATCTCAAAGTCACTAGGGAGGTTTATTTAAAAATTTTTTTATATGGATAATAATTGATTTGAGGACTATTTTTGGAAGTTTAGCATCACTCTCATCTGTAGGTAGGAAGGTTTTTTGACACAGAAGCCCATATAAAACACCATACACAAAGGATAGGAGACAGTTTAGTGAAGAATATATGTAACACTTAAACAATCAAAAGATAAATATCTATAATGTGAAAGAAGTTCCTATAGATCAAAATGGAAAAGACTGAAAAAAAAATAGAAAAAAATGCAGATTTTGAACAGTAAGTTTATAGAAGAATGAAAAACATAAAAAAATGCTCATTTTCACTGCTTATTTGGGAATTGGATATTAAAACAGTGTTTCTGGAGATTGGCAAAATTGATAAGGATTGATAGTATCGAGTGTTGGCTTTTTCACACTGATGTGGGAGAGCAGTTGCTCTCCTCCACAGATGGTAGAAGTGAAAAATAATGAAGTATTTTTGGCAGGCCTGTTAAGGACTAGCTTTCAAAACTAAAAATAGGCATAACTTCTGATCCAGCATTCAAAGGCTAGGCGTTATCCTAAAGAAACACACAAGTATGTACACTGCAGAACTGTAATAGCTTAAAAAAATGCTAATGGTCATCAATGAGAAATTATCATATTTTAGAATATTAGATGGTAGTTAAAAGTGGTATTCAGGCTTTTTATGTCAGAGAATATTTCTTATCCTATTGTCTTCAGTTTTTTTCTGGATAAATGTATTACCTCGTGTTGATAGGAGATGATTCTTGTACGGGGATTCTGAGTGTCTGAAATGTGTTCAGTTTCCTGAACCACAGAGGACCTGCCCAGTGTCCCCTTTCCTCTTCCATTTCATCTTCTCTGATTGGGGATGAAGGGAGGACATTATAGAGCCATGTACAGTAGGATCATTCCCTGCTTGTAAACTGTATTGCATATTTTTAAATATTCATATTTTAAGCTTGTTAATGTCATTGTAGATACATATGTTACTGTAGATACATAAAATGTTAGTGTAGATACATATAATGTTACTGTAGATACATATACCTAAGACTATGTGTGAACATATGTGGACTGTTTCAGTAGTAAAATAGTCCTGTGTAGTCACCGCACAGATGAAGGGATAGACAATCACCACGTATTTTTATANAGAGAGATTACAAGTAGGCAGAGAGGCAGGCAGAGAGAGAGGAGAGAGGAGGAAGCAGGCTCCCTGCTGAGCAGAGAGCCCGATGTGGGCCTCGATCCCAGGACCCTGGGATCATGACCTGAGCCGAAGGCAGCGGCTTTAACCCACTGAGCCACCCAGGCGCCCATACCACGTATTTTTATAACCCTAAACAATATATTGCTTATATAGACATGTTTGTTTTTTGATGGAACTTGGTAATATCTATATTTCTGTAACTTTGGTTTTGCATGTTATGTTTTTAATTCATTCATGTTGACAAGAATAGTTGCTGGTCATCCATTGTCAGTATATAAAGCAGTGATTTTCAAATAGTTTTGACTGGCCACCACCACAAGAAAGAGGTTTCCACTGCAAATGAGTACACACAGAGAACTGAAACCAAAACTTCTCAAAACAGTGCTTATATTTACTATGAATCAATGCTCTTCTTATTTTTTAGTACATCCTACTTTATCTAAAAAAAGATTTTAACACAGTGAATTGATTTCACGTGAGCCGCTGTATAATAATTATAGGAATACATCGAATTGATTTCTTCATCTTTTATCACTTATGGATGTTTTGGTTGTTTTCTACTGTCATTCTCAAGAATAGTGCTATCATGAAGATTGTTGGACATAACTCCACGTCCCACTTGCTAGATACGTTCTAGGAATGGAATGGGAAGATGTTTGGGTGTGTGCTTAAGTTTCATTGATGTCATCAAGCTATTCCCTGAAGTGTGGTTGTAACATCCACTCCCACCAACTGGATAAAAGAGTTCCTTCCCATTGCACCGTTCCTTTGTGGTAACATTGGTCCAACTTTGTAATTGCTGCCAGTCAAATGGGTACAAAATTCTATCTCATAGGAGGGCCTGGTTGGCTCAGCTAGTAGAGCACGTGGCTCTTGATCTCAGGGTCATGAGTTTGAGCCCCATGTTGGGCATAGAGGTTCCTTAAGAATACAGAAAATAAAATGAAATCGTCTTGTAATAATTTCATTTATATATTCTTCTACTTGTCAGTGAAGTTACACATTTTCATGTGTTCATGAGTCATTTATTTCTTCTATGAGATGCATTTATGACTTTTGCTCATTTTTTCCTTTGCATTGAAGGATTTTAGTTTGTAAACCTTGTTTTTCTTATGTCCTGGATATTGATACCTTGTCAGTGTTAGAAATGTTATCTGTTTCAGATGTTTTATTTCATTCTTTTCTTTTGATAAAGAAAATTTCTTAGTATAGTTGAATTTATCATTCTTTATGAATCGTTTCTTAAAATCTTGTTTAAGAAATCCTTTCTTATCTCAGTGTCTTAAAGATATTAAATAAATATTTAATCTACCTGTAACTTTTTTAATATTGTGTGAGGTAGAGGTCTAATTTCATTTTTTTTATATCGTATAAGTAGCTCACCTGGAGTCATTTATGAAAACCCACCTTTCTTCAGTGATGAAATATATCATAAACTGCATGAATCTGTTCCTGAGCTCTTAGTTTGGATCATTGACCAGTTTGCCTAAAGCTTTAAAATTTTTGTTTTACCCATTCATTTAAAACATTTTTTGAGTGTTTATTACACAACATGTTCTTTTCTAGATTTTTGAGGTAACGCTGAACAAAACAGATTCTTGCCTTTGGAACAACATCATATTATAGGGAAACTGATGCATAAACAATAAATACTAGTTTGTTAAAAGGTGAGTTTTCTTTTCCCCATTCAGAATAAAAATTAAAGCAAAGGATTGAGATGGACAAGGTTGTGGGAATGGTAGCAATACTTAATAGAATAGGCTTGTAGGTAGGGCAAGTCCCCTCATCTTGACGTTTTTCTTTAGGACTGTGTTATTATGTGGTATAGCATATCATTTTTTGATTTCACCATAAAAATTTAAGTTATCTTGTCAAGTTTCATGGAAAAACTAGAAATTTAACATACATAATTAATAAAGCATTAAATAGTGAATATTCTTTTTTAAAAGTCTCTTTCATTTCTGCTATTAGTAATGAATTTTAGTAGGTATAGGATTGTAAATTGACAGTGGCTTTCAGCACATTGAAAAAATCATTCCACTGTTTTTTGGTTTCTGTGGTTGTTGGCAAGATATCTGTTCTTATCGTACTCACAATTTCTTTGTGGCTGATCTATTTTCTTCTTGCTGTTTTTAAATTCTTCCTTTTTTGTTTTTCTTAAGTTTCGTGTGAAATGCATTGATTATGAGATTTTGTTTTACATTTGTCATGTTTGAGGTTTGTTGGATATGAAGTTTGTGAGCATTGGGTAATTCTGGAAAACTTAGATCAGTTATCTCTTTAAATATTTTATCTTGACTCTTAACTGTCTGAAACTTGGTCTTGATACTGGTAGACTGCTGCCTGTCTCCCATGACTCTTAAATCATATTTTCTTATATTTTGCACCTCTTTTAGGCTCATTGTGGATTATTTCTTCAAATCTTATTTTTATTTCATGATTTCTTTCCTTCAGCAATATCTGTTAGATATTCATTCCATTTTAATTTCAACCATTTTTTTCCTTTGTGCTGTAAAAGACCAGCTCTATCATTTTATGGTTAATTATTATTTGTTTTCAGAGTTTTCTTATATTTCATTAACACATGAAATACTTTTATTTTACATTCTCAGTTTTAACAGTCTGATATGTGATCTCTCAAGATTTGATTCTGTTGTTTCTATAGGTTCAGTTTCATTCATAGTGCCTTATGAGTTTTTTTTTTTTCTTATTTAAAGCTATATATTTTTTAAATTCTCTGGGAATTTTTGAGAGTATTTGTGTTTCTTTTCTTGCCAGCCATTTGGGAGCCCTGCTATTCAGAATCATTTTAAATTCTCATGTTCTGGTTTTTGTAATTTAGGAAGGATGCATGTAATCAGATGTGATTTCTCCCCCATCCCTGTTGTACCTACTGCCAGGGTCAAGATAGCCACGATTACTTGCTGATCTCTTTCATTTCTCAACACTTTTGCAGTGATACAAGTTTTTAAAGTCCTAGCTTTTTATGAGTATCTGCTGGGAATGCCTGCTATAAACTCTTTATCTTCAGCATTCCCTAAGGCTTATTTCCTTTCTCCTATACCCCATGCAAATGAATTATGTCAGCCTTAGTAAGTTTTGTCATATATGCTCAAAATAAAATCAGACTATAGTGCTTACTAATTTCCTGGATCCCTCTTTCGTTTGATTTTAGCCTGTATGGATTCCTTACTGCTTTTGATGTGTAACTTTTATTTTTTAATTGAAAAATGTTATCTGGCTTTGTTATGTTTCTCATTTAGAGTTTCATTCTTCTTACTAGAAGCTGAAGTTTCAAGTTATTCATTAACAATTTCAAAAATCCATCTTTATGGCTCTTTTTAAAGCACTTGTTAAAGATTCTTTAAGGTTGGTTGCTAATTTATCTCATGATTGTATCACACTAGTTCTTTGATTTAGAGGTTGCTTGGGTATATAAATTGACTTTATGAAAATTCTTGCAGCACATAATTTTAGGGAGGAAAAATGTCACAAATGAGAATTAGTGGCTATTGGAAAAAGACATCCACTGAGATTTAAGAGTCAAATTTGGGGTCTATTAATCTTGACAGAATAATTAGAAAGCTGTCATTTTTCAAGTAGATAGAAAAATGAATACTCTGTAGGACATACAGGACACTCAGGATCTCCTGAGGATTAGGATTATTTCTAAATTCATAAATAACTGTATGTATATTCTTTAAAAATAGAAACTCTTTTGGTAAATATATTTATTATTGTGAGTTCTAAACTCAGCCACCCTGCTTTGCTGTTTCAGCATCTGACGAGGCTGCATACTGACCTTCATGCCACCTTTAAATGCGTGCAGTTTGAGGTGCTGAATTCTAACCAATATGAGAAACATGTTGGCATTTAGGGAATAGCGAAGTGCTGACATCTTTCTAATCTACCTTCTAAACCTTTCATGAAATTTGAATGTTAGTATGGTGTTATCGTCCCCAAACAGTTAATTTAAAGAATTTTTAAAAGACTGTATTTCTACGTAGTAGGGCCTTGTGAGCATTGGGTTAATGATTGATTAACGACCTCTTACTCGGCATTTATAAGAATGAGACAACCTCAAAAGAAAAAAAGTTTTTCAAAACACTGTTTGTCTTACTCCCGATAGTATATACTTAGTTATGGCTGGGATCTATATTTAAATCAGCATTCAATATCATATATTCAATACGATATATTAAATGATTATTGGATTTTTTTTTCTGGCTGGCCTAAGTAGTCCTCAAGAGCTGGATTTAAATGAGTGTATTATTTTATAGCAAGATAGGTAAATCATCATATAGCGTTTCCGAAAGTAGTTATGGTTTCTGCTAATGGAGAGATTGAAAACAAGTGCATAAAGAATGACCTGTTATTTACCTTTCTAGTACCTAATGGTTAACATAGTGAATGCGCCTGCGTGTCCATACACACAACCGTTTCTGAGCTGGCGCGTATGGGTCCAGGTCTCGGATGGTAGTCAGTCATGTTAAACAACTCGAACGGTTTGCTTTGGCAAAACTCCAGTGTTTGGTGCTTGCAGATTTGCTAGTTGAAGCTGAGTTGACATTTTATCTTTGTATTGTGTTTCTCTGAAAACAATATTTGATGTGAAATTTGGTAATAGGTTATTCCTGCTTTGTTACTTTTTCTCTCCTAATTTTCCCACTAAATAAATATAAATGGGAAAGGACCCTGTCATTGCTGAGTTCGTTCATCTAGTAGAAAACAAGTAATTGAAGCCACTGTGTCCCCTTGATATTTTGCAGAAAGTAAACCTTTCTGTGCTTTCCGGAACAGCAAAGATTTTCTTTTTAATGTAACTGGGACTCAGTATAAACTTTTGAGTTATAAACTTTTGAGTTATAAACACAGTCATAAACTTTTGTGAGGTGAACCTGGGTGAACAGCCTTAATCAGTCAAAGTATGTAGCTGCATATATGATTAATGGGATGGATACAATGAAAGCATGTAGAAGGCTGAGGAAGTTGCTGCATTTGGTGATCCTGGTTCAACAGGAAGTTGTTGGCATAAGTGTGTGTCATGAGCTCATTGTATTTGCTTAATTCCAGTAGACCATGCTGGAGGTTTTCCCAGCATCCCTGACTCCTATCTTTTGATGTATTTACTCTTTATCTTCAGCTAAACTACCATTGACCAAATGCTAACGTGTGAGACTCCACCTATGAGTTTGCATCCTTTGTGAGCTAAGGCAAGGACTGTGCTTGATGTATATTGTATGGCTCTGCAGAATGTCTCACAGTGTCTCCACATTTGGAATATTCTGTCTTTGAATTGGTAACTTGATCATTATGACTGTCTGGTGAATTGCACTGAGTGCAGTTCAAGGAATCATCTTGTTACCATCTGGTGATGTAAGAGAAGCAAATGCGAAAGTCCTGTTGGTCTTCTCCCTTCTACACTAAGGAGTTTAGTTAGGCTTGCATTTGGTCACTAGAATGTGCTTCCTTTTCTCATAGGAGTTTTCCTTAGGATGGGGAAGGTTCTCCTAAAGATCGGAAAAACTTGAGAAATGCCCAGTTCCCAAATGGAATGTCAGTGATCCAGGCCATTAGAAGATGAAGCATATTGACTTGCTCTAGTCTATGGCTGTGGCTTTTTATTTATTCATCTTGATGAGACATATATTTCTCTTTTTTGCTTTTCTTTCTCAGTCACCAGTAATGATTAATGAACAAGAATGGGAAATATATAAAATCTGCTTATATGTTACAGCTGTTCGTAAGCTCTTGGAAGAGTGTGGCAAGAAGTAGTCATCTACTTTCACCCCCTCCCAAGTCAAGTGGCTTTCCCCAAGGCTTTTAGAAATAATAGATTATCAAGAGAATAATAGAATATTAGAAAAATAAAAGAGAATTTAATCTCTTATCAGTATGAGTGGTAGGTAAACATTATACCAAGCTAGATTCTGAAATTTAAAAAGTTACACAAATTTTTATTCTAGCATGAACTTTAAAACAAGATTCCTTGATAGTTATCAATTTCACTACCAAACTGTATTTGAAATTGCATTTAAGTATTTTACACAGGTTATATACACTAGAAAGCTTAGTTCTGTCATTATTAATAAATTGGGCACTTTGCATTTAAAAGCTCATTATCAACTGGCCAGCATAATGATCTCAACAGAAACACATGGACCAAGCATTTGAACTATCTTTTTTCTAGTTGGTTTTGATAGGGAAAACAGTGTGAGTATGAAATCGTTTCAACTCCCACAGTGTGATATAAGGAGAGGTTTTAGAGAGTAAAATGACAATAGTGTTTTGTAAGTGGCTGCCCTTTCACACATTCAGGAGAGGTTTTATTTATTTATTTATTTTTAGGTTCTTGTAACAAGTTTTCCGTGGCAGAAGCTGCCATTTTGGGGGATTGTTTTCTTCATTCGTGTATTAGGTTACCGCTCTTTTAAATTCTTGGAGTGCCATGCTCTTTGATTTTCATAATTGCAATTATGCAAAATATTATATACATAAGTATATAAGTGTAATAAGCTAGTTAAGGCTTGTTATAACTTCCTGTGATAATACATGAGGGTAATTTTATAATAAAGCATATAATGATTGTGCATTGCCTTTTGTTCAGTATTTTATATGCCCATATCGAAAAAGAGAGCAGTCCTGCGTTTTCTAGATACAAATTGGAATATTGTGATAAACATGAAGCAAAAATTTTACCAGAGTTGATATTTAAAGACTGGAAAAAAATCCATGTACACAACAAGTGCTTTAAACAGTGGATTTCTGGGGATTAGTGTATTTCCCGAGAGACTAAGGCAGTCTGCCTTTAGTTGTGGTCTTAATGTGCTTGAGACATGCAATAATTCTACAGAAATGTAATGCTCCAGAGTGTCTTGTTTCTTAATTATAAAAGCTATTCTAATTATTCCATTTTAACTGCTAACTTATTTAAGTTTTAAAGGCTCAATAACTCAGCTAAAATTTCTTTAATTGAGATGGAATAGGGACTATTGAATATTGTTGTCATTAATAAAATATATAATACAGAGGAACTCACCACAATCTGATTTGATGCCTTAGTAATAAAAATTAACATGTTGAAGTTCTTTCAGGTCCTAATCATTATATGATATTTCTCACTTACTCCTCTTAATTCTTACCAAATACTATTATCTTAGCGTTTATTGGATTATTCGATTATCAAAATATGCAAGAGTTTGCTAGAAAGGGTTACCTACTTTCTGCCCTTTGGCATTATTTTTTGGTGTTCCATGTCCTTTGTAACACATTTCTTTCCTTTTCTTCCTTCCTTCCTTCCTTCCTTCCTTCCTTCCTTCCTTCCTTCCTTTCTTTCCTTTCCTTTCCTTTTCTTTCTTTTCTTTCTTTTCTTTCTCTCTCTCTCCCTTCCTTCCTTCCACCCTTATTTTACTTTTTTTTTTTTAACTGTTATCATGGGCATCCAGTCATGTATCAAATTTAAGTATTACTATATGCTAGGTGTAATTTGAACAAAATATGTTTCCTAGTTTTAGGAGTCTATGAGAGGGACTGTTGGATAAGTTCTTGACTGTAGGACTATGTGAACAACCCTTCTAAATGTGAAATAAGAGGGGATTTTGGAATCACAAAAGGGCATCTCCATCAGCTTGGGGAGTCATGGAAGTTTTCTTGGTGGATGTCACATTTGGGTTGAGTTGGGAATGACAATTGAATGTCAGCTTGATGAAGCCTGGATATATGAAAGAGCTGGGACAGAATGCTAGGCAGGGTTGGGATGCGTGGAGCCAATGGTTCAGAAAACTGTAGTCCTCATTTGGCCTTCGTTCAGTGCCATGGTTGTGTTAATCAGACTCAAGGAGGCTGGGAATGAGAATCAGTATCACACAAGCTCAGCAAACTGAAGAACAAGCTAACAACCGTAACAAATAATTAAATGAAAGATGAGCAAATATTGGAGAGAAACAAAGAATAAAAACAGCTTGAAAAGATGTTCACTTTTTGTTCCACAAATGTGAACTGAGCACTCTTTACTCACTAAGCATGATACCAACAGCTGAGGCGACAATACTGAACACAACAAATACGATCTTCACCCACACGGACCTCAGTCTAGTGGGAGAAGCACATTTTAATCATTGCACAAATAAATGTGGAATTACAAATAGTGTTAAATGCTAATTAGAAAAAGTAAAGGATTTGAGAGACTGAGAATAGAGAAGATTTACTTAAATGTTGGTAGCAGTCAAACAAGCATTTTAGAGGAAGGGGGTGTTGTGATGAGACTTCAAGGAGGAGATGGAGGTAGCAATGGAAAAGCAAGTGATAGAACATTCTAGGTTGAGTGAGGAGAGCATATGCTAAGATCTGAGGTAGAATAGAGTTTGGAAGGAACCTAAAGAACCTGACTGTGCCATTAAGTAGACAAGGGAACAGTGATGTTAGATGAGGCTGGGGGAGAGAGGCAGACAAGAACTAAGGAGTCCAGAAGCTGAAGAGCAAGACAATTGGAACAAAGAAGTGAGGAGGCAGTTCTTTCCTAGTCTCTATGAAAGTGTTATAGTTTAGTCAGACCTCAGGGGGATTTTTCTTAATACTTTTTTATGGAGAAGTTTCTTCAGTAAGGAAAATGGACAGGTGAAAGAGAAGCAATGAGAATAATCTAAACCAACAGTGAGCATTTGAAGAAGAACCTGTCAAGGATTTTCTTGACAAAATGGAAGGAACCTAGTTTGAAATGAGGAGGAGGTAAGGTAAGCAAGACATTCTAGATCATCTTCTGACTGACAGTGAAGCAGAAAATATAGATTAGCAATAGAAAATTCAGGAGAACGCTAATGGTTCCATTGTTTTCTACCCAGAATATGTGGAAAATGCACTTGGGTGAACATTCCATAGTGAAAGCATAATGCTATTAGACACATAGCAAACATTCAGTAGCTTTCAGAATGATTGATATCCTTGGGATATAGGCTAAATGTCTCCTAAACAAAGGATATTCTATTCAAAAGGATGACTATTAGAAAAAAAAGGAGGGCGCCTGAGTGGCTCAGTTGGTTAAGCGACTGCCTTCGGCTCAGGTCATGATCCCGGACTCCCAGGATGCTCTCTCTCTCTCTCTCAAATAAAGAAATAAAATCTTAAAAAAAAAAAAGAAAAAAAAGGAATATTAGTTTCTTTATCGTAAAGATACATACTTCTAAGATTTCAGGTCAAATATCTATACATACATATACATAATAATATCACCATATTATGTCTATGGTATTATAATTAGGTGACTTTGAATGATTTTCTTCTTCTTTTCCCCCCTCTTTAAATTAAAGAAAAAAATCCACCACTCATTGGTTATTGCTGAACTGTCAGCAAAACTCAAAATAGTATCTATTTTTCTATCACTTTTCCAGTGCTGTATTTCAATTCCCTGGGGAGCTTTCAGCATCTTTTTTTTTTCAACTTTCTTTTGCTAATGTCCTGGACAAGCTTCATGAAGGTACAGCTTTCTGCATCAGTTCATGACTTCGCACCGTGCATTTTAGGGGAGAGCCTCTGCATCAGGAAAGAATTCCTCTTCCTGAGAATGAAGACTACCATTTTCTCACACTCTTGGTACCCTTATGAGTTGTCCTGTTTGAAAGAGAGTTTACCCCAAGAGAGAAGGAATCAGTCAAATGTATTCTGCAAAGCCTTAATCATTTGAGGAGATGAGGGTAGGTTTGGAACACTTGCTGTCTTGGATTTTTGTTTCACCCTAACCCCCAAAAGAATTCATTTGTGTTTATAGCTGCTAACTTTATGTTAATTTGTAAGTGGATTTACTAGTATATGAATAATTTTAAACTTAGGGAAGCTATTTAATCAATTATTTTATGAAATAATTTACCATCATGTTAACCTCCTAATTTTCATTGTGTACAATCTTTTTTAAGTATCAGAATCGCTGTAATTTAAAATACATTTTTTATCTCAATTAGAATTTTTCAAAACAATCTTGTTTTAGGATATTTATGACTTTCAACCCTTAAAAATCATGTATCGTTCCCATGTTTCTGATGTTCTACGTGGTTTTAGTACTTGAGGAAAACTGAAAGTCTTGAGAAAATGTTTTCATTCCCAAATTTTAGTGAAATGGGAGAATAAAATCATAAATGTGAAGTGAATACCATTCCTATAGAAATGTTATTAAAAATAATATGCTTTAGGACAAAAAGTGTGAAATATAAGAGCAAAATTTAAGAGCTACTTCTTTTCTTGAAGGGAGCAGAATATGAATAATGATAGCTATTGTGAAGTTTTACTTAGTGATATAAGTATTCAACTATAAGAAATATATACTCTCTCATTGTGAATAGAAACTCTGGAAATCAAAGCCAGAAATTTTTATTACATACATTTTAGGGGTAGAAAACATGTATTTTTAGAAATTGATGAGAATAGCCATATGCCTCAATGTCAAGGTCTGTGGTCTACAAAGATAAAAGGTCTGAAAGAAATGTGAAGGGTGACATCATAAGGTTGTCCTCCACCATTTATAAAGATCAGGCATGCCTAGAGAGAACATTACCGTCTCTAAAGATGGAGAAACCTCACATGTCCTGGCTTAAAATACGTATATTTTCTGACATTTGGGTAGAATGACATAATTTCTTATGAGTGAACTCGATTCCTGACGTTCACTTAAATGCTGATTTAATTTTGGTACTGAGATAGCGAACCTTCCAAATTTCATGGTTGTTGAGTTATCCTGGGATTCTGAGGAGCAATTGGGAATGAAAAAGGGCCTCCCTCTGAAGCCTGAGCAGTGATGGAGACATTAGATAAATTCCCAGTAGTTACAGATCTGGAAAGAAAACCTCTTCAGCATAATCCATAGCAAAGCCTGAAACCCTCTTGCCTTAAGGAATTTCCCGGTGGCCTTAGGGAGAATATTAATGGGAACTCTTCAGGCTTAACCTCCTTAAGAGACTGTTATGCAGCCCTTATTGTTTCTACTTTAAAGTCAGGAATTTTAAGGAGATTAGAATGAAGAACAGTGCAGTGTGGCATAAAGTTAACATTATACTGTTAATAACATTCAACTGAATTATTAATTTCCACCAAAAGTTGTTTTTAAAATAATCAGGATTCAGGATTAATGGTAGGAATAAGGATTGTTTCCCCCTCTTTGCTTCTTTATCTGAAGAGTAATTCATTCTAATTGAGAATTCCTTACAAAAACAAAAAGGGAACATAGCCGGAAAAACTTGTTATATTAATGACTGATTGTGTTAACGTACTCTCGCTGTCTAATTCTGTATCCCAGTAGGGAAGAAGAAGAAAAAAAAATCAAAGGCATATTCCCCTTAAAATTGTTGAGTTTTGGGTCCTCTGAAGAACCAGTGGGTTAGAGAATGGTGTTTGGGATCATGACCAAAAGTAGGTAGAATCAAAAGGTGCTACTTTGCTCCTTCTCTCCCCGTGAAAGAGCTATTCATGATCGGGCACAGGCAACATGGCCCCAGGCATGGAAGTTGGGGGGAGGGGGTGGCTGGCAGTTGGTCCCGCAGGACCAGAAACTGCTGGCAGATGGCAGGGACTATTTGAGCAATAAAGACACTTTTGGCTACCAACGCAAAGAGTTGGAAAGAAAGAACAAGGCGACTTCTCCACGTTGCCAGCTTGTATACGGAAAACATGCTTGCAGAATGGAGACTGAAAAAAGTCGATGGGTAGCCGCAAGAAAAGTGCAGAGATGTTCCAAAATTTCGTAAATTGTGCGCCCTTGGTGGGGGGCGAGGTGTGTGTGACCTGAACCCAGTTTCATATGGAAGAGCCCTTTAGAGATCCTCGAAACCAACTCTGCCCACTGACTATCTGGATACACTCATTCTGTTTTTATTACTGAAAAAATACCCCTTCAAAACTTTATTTATAAAAAAAAGTGTGATTTATTCAAAACTGTATTTATAGAAAGTGTAATCCACTTTTTCTTTTTATAAGCTTTGAAAAAAATCTTTATGGATGCCTCTGTTTCCCTGGCTTTATAGTATGTGGTAAAATTATAGGTTTACATTGTAGGGATTAGGAGTGGTTCTTGATTGTCAATTTAAAGAGCCCTTTGGCCATGTTTGGAATGCTGAAATAATGCATGATGAAGTCAGGATTGGCTCACATGACGTATGGGTGTAGAGCTTTATCAGCAAGAGGTGTACCTAATTGTGTCACTGAATTACTTTGGGGGTTATAGTCATTACCACGTGTATCACATTTGTTTTCTGGCGCCTCGGAAGCCACCTGTAACAAATAGGCATTTAGTTCCTAATGATTTCTTTGGGGCTGCTTCAATTTTTCACTTGTAGCTTTTTCATTTCTTGCCACCTCATGTCTTCCGAACATACCGGTTGTTAGGTGTTGTGTTTCCAGACTTAATTAATTTAGATAACTTTTAGTTAATAACTTCTATCCATAGGCAGCTCTTAAAACTGAACTCGGTTATTCTAAAATATTTACATATCTCAAGAACAGTATTAAAAATACTTGGGAGGGTTTAAAGTCAAACTCAAAATTGAAACACATTACTAGAAATAGAAAAACCAATTCCATGTACATTCCTAATAATTATTTCTCCCTAGCTCACTGAAGTTTAAACTCTTAGTATCTCAATTATTCAGAAAACTGCTGAGATTCTGGATGTAATTGGAAGTGCTACTGAGTTGAGATCAAAAGATACAAGTAAGATATATTCAAAATGATGTCACCGAGAATGCCTGTGAGCCACCAAAATTACCATCATAATGATTATTTAACTTTTGAGAATCCTTCTCTTAGAGCTTTTGGACTCAGCTTCCACAGTATTCCATCAGTCTTTGTGATCTGATTTCTGTCTCTGGAATGCTAGAAGCAACTGACTGGAATTAGAGGGCCACATGAGGAAGCATGAGGGGATGAAGACATAAGAGAGAGCTTAAGGGAGAACCTGTAAGAGCTACTCAATAAGTAAAGAGTGAAATGGTGGCTTCAAGAATTCAGGGGAGGAAATGTATTTCCGTGGACTGTAATTAGACATTTTATATAACTTTTTCCAAGCTATGGTCAATTATTTTTTTTTGTACTTATAGGGCAAATACATTTTCTGGAAATTTTGCAGATTTATGAATGTTGATTCCATATTTATCTTAGAGTTAAAATTAGGAATTTTTTAACCTGTAGTTTTCATAAATTGGAAATTAAAATCCTTGGTTAGAGGAATATGCCTTTATAGGCTATGTATTATATCTACTCCCAGAGATATTGTTTCTTCCTCTTCATCCACATTTTGGTAATGACAGTGGCAGTGGTGGTAGTGTAATGGAAACTGCTGGGTCTCTCATGCCACATTACCTTCCTAGATCTCTGTTTTCTCACCGATAAAAAGAGTTGGCTTTTAACGTCCTCTCTTACTTTATTAATCCCTCACGCTCTCCCTGCCCCTCCAGGGTACAAACTTATAAAAAAGAAGAAGAATTGGTATTGATTATTTCAAAGCCATGGAAAAGGAAAGTAAGATCCAGAAAGCATACACTAATAGATGTTTGATTATCAAGCATTTTGGATCTTATTCCAGATTTACAACTAGACTCTTTTGCATTTCAATGCCGGTTCCCTTTTCTGTGAAATGAGAGGGTTTATTCAGCCAGATGAAATCTTGTAAGGTTTTTACTGTATCAAAGACTGATTTTTAGTTAAATTCATGATTCTTTTCTTGTTCTCCTTCAAGAAGAGGCTCTCATTAGGATAGTCTCATCTGTTCTTATACCAGAGCCCGACCTCCCCATCCTCCCTTTTCCCATCTATCACTCACTTCCTCGACTACTGTGATTCATTTTAAGGCTTTGCATTCTGGGATGAGAGACATGGAGCCTGCCTTATTCATCAGTGCATCTCCACCTTCTAGCCAAATACTTCTTGGACTGAATTAATGTAACATTTCTAACCATAACCTGACTCCCTGGGCTTCATTTTTCACTTGTGTCTCCATCCTTCTGTCACTTCCTGACACTGGTGAAGATTCCTAACTCTCCTCCATCCGCCATGGCTTCAGACCACTACAAACCCTGCTTTTATAATAAGGCAGATAGATATCAGGGGGTTGGAGAGCCACTCACTCCCCTCATTCTCATGGTTAATCATTAGGCATTAGGAATTGGAATTCCAGTCTGTTGTCTCATGAAAGGAAGGTTTAAAATTGTTATTAGCTTCAGTGTTTTAATATAGGTACAGTGTGAATTGGACAAATTTTGTTTCCTGTCTAAGGAATCTGACTACTATTTACAACAAAATACTATTTCTCTGGGAACATATATTCTGGGTGCCAAGTAACTAATTGGCAAATGAACTCCTGTAAGGCAACCCATTTGTAAGTTGAAGATGGCCTTTTGGCAGTAGGTATAGAAAGGTACACCAGGATAAATATGGTGTTGACATACGTGAAATTCGTAGTGCTTCAAAGAGAACTTTTCAGCTTGTGACAGAAGAAGAGAGCATTCCCAAATCAATCACTGGCTTTTCCCACCTGTATAGATTGTCACATTAAGCAAAACCTTTACAGAATACATCTACTAGGGGAGCAAAGTAAAGTTGAATTTTGTAAAAATCGAATTTGAATAAGGGCTTCATTACAAACTTTGCCAATCTTTACTGTTTACAGTTCAAAAGAAATTTTAAGTGGATTATTTTCATTTAAGCTGTCATCTGTGATTTGATTTTCCATGGGGTGCTTTTTTCATTTTGATAGTGCTTCACTGGGGAAATCTTTTGATAGCAAATAGACTGCTTCCTGTTCTATTTTTATACCTCCGCTTTTCTGTATTTGGAAGTTATGATCATCTTTTTCCTGGATTACTATAGTGTATTCCAAAATCACCCCTGCATGTCCATCCTTAAGGTCTAGCCCCATTTTAAATTTTTAAAATAAAAAAAAAATTTTAAAGATTTATTTATTTGAGAGAACACAGGGGAGAGACAGAGGAAGAGGGAGAGAATCTCATGCAGACTCCCCACAGAGCATGGAGCCCAGACAAGGCTCTGTTTCAGGACACGAAGATCATGACCTGAGCCAAAAACCAAGAGTCAGAGGTGCAAGCCACCCAAGCGCTCCTATCCCCATTTTTTAATGTAAACTCCTAGATGGGGACATTGTCTGATTTGCTTACCACCATATCCCTGATGCTTAGAACAGCATATGGCACGTAATAGACACTCAACTATGTAGGCGAGTGAATTAAGTGAGTGCTTTGTATATTAATGATATAGATCAAGATTTCTCAGTCTTAACACTGCGGATGGGCCAGATAGCTCTTCATTGTGGGGGAGGTCACCGGTGCATTATATGATGTTTGGCAGATTCCTGGCCTCTACCCACTTGGCCAGTAGCACTCTCTCAGTATGACAATAAAAAAAAGTGGCAGCAGGGGTGCCTGGGTGGCACAGTGGGTTAAAGCTTCTGCCTTCAGCTCAGATCATGATCTCAGGGTCCTGGGATCAAGCCCCGCATCAGGCTCTCTGCTCACCAGGGAGCCTGCTTCCTCCTCTCTCTCTCTGCCTGCCTCTCTGCCAACTTGTGATCTCTCTCTCTCTCTCTGTCAAATAAATAAATTAAATCTTAAAAAAAAAAAGTGGCAGCAGACATTGCCACTGATAGAGAAATGCTGATATTGGCAGAAGAAGAGTAAATCCTACTATTAGTACGTTAGGGTAGTGAGAGTCAAAAAGATACAAAGAATCCAGTTCCGCCATGGCAAGCTATATGGGCCCACACTCTTGTAGCTTAATCTTTGAACCTTGGTTATAGTAAGAATTGAAGGTCTCTAGATATCTTGACCAGCAAGAAAACCTCGCTTTCTAGACAGATCCTGCCTTGGCGAGAGATCACCTTTCTCCCTACCAGGTCTCCCACTCATTCTCATCATTCACCTGGAGTGAATGCTCATACCAGTTCATTCGTTATGTCCTGTGTGGCACAGAGCTTCTTCCAGATGCTTGATCTTTCTAGGATTTTGCTACAATATTTTATTTTGCTCTGAATTGATCAGCCATTGCTTATAGCCTTGGGAGGAAGAGTGAATCCCAACATGGAGCATGGTGGAGTGCTAATAGTCAGATAGATCCAGGGCGCCCCACCAGTTTATTTCCACCATTTTTTTTAGCTGTAGGACTCTGACTGCTGTACGTTCTAATTGCTATTCTGAGAGCTTTGGTTAGGAGTCATGCGGGGGTAAGAGAAACTGTGTAGGTGAAACACTAAGAGCTGGGAACTCTTAGCTATTTTTATATTTTGTTATAACGTATAACAAAATATATTGTATTTTGTATAAATGTTATAACAAGGCTTAAAACATTTGAGCTCTTTTCTCTCCCTTTATTAAATTCCCAAAACCATTTGTGTATGTGATCCACATTTATATAAATCATCCATCCATAAATAATATTTGGATAATCCTGTAATAATACATACATTCAAAAAATATTTATTGATCTCCTATTTAATGGGTGCTGGCACTCTTCTAGATGCTGGAAGTGGAGCAATAAAAAAAGTAGTATAATCAACCACAATCATTAATATTAATGAAGAATTTAGATTATATACTCTCCTGAGTTTTGCATATAGGGTAAAAACAAAATCGAAAATCACTTTATGAAGAGGAAATTCAAGAGTGTGGTCACTTGAACTGTTGTTTCCTTAAAAAAGTTTGTCCTCCTCAAAACAATGTTGCCCCACCATGTGGTGAAGTGCATGTTTATTTTTTGGAAACAACAAATGCAACATATTGAAAGCTTTAACCTTTGACCTAACTAATTTCGAATTTTTAACCCTGAGAAATCAGAGAAATTTAAGCATTAAAAAAAAAAACTTCTCAGTTTGATCCTCTTTTCTGGTTTATTGTACTTCTGCACATCCTGAACACCCAAATTAGTGTTTGAGGTCTGCTTTGGTGATGAAGTCCATTTCTGTATTACCTGGAAGTATTTGTGTGTCTTCCTAAGAATATCTGGATTGCATTGAATTTCCTCTCAGGGAGATGGGTGAAAATAGCTTTTTGCAAAACATGACTGCATCATCCCTCAGCATCATTACAACATGTTTAATGGGCTGTAATAGTATTTTTATTATCTTATGACTTTGGCTCCCTTAACGTGTTTGAAGGTCTTTAAAATGCACCTTTGAGCATTGTTCCATGTGCTTTGTGTCCCCTGAATAAATATTATACCCCTATTGACTTTTTAATTTTGAAATTTGATAACAGTAATGAAAGAGAATTCCCTGACCATTTTATACGTTTGCCACTTCATTTCACATAGCTTCTTTCCGTTTCCAGGGATGTATTTAGCAGACATTTGTCTGTTTTGAGTGGGTGTTATTTGGTTGTTAGGGGAAAAAAAAAAATCCCACCACTGCTCTATTGATCTTGATGGCGCATGAGGCAATTTAGAAGCGTTTGAGATGTTGCACCTGACCAATCTAGACACTACATCAAACACATATGAGAGGAGTACACCTCGGACTGGCAAGGTGTGCATGGGGAATGCGTCCTATAGAGATGGAATTGAGCCAGAAGGAATGAGCACTCTTGGAGAGAAACATTCGAGGTGCCATCTTGGTTAAAGCATGAACATTACAGAGAATATCACACATTGTTGCCATCTGGGGGGGTGACAAGCTTACATGAACGGCTTCACGTGGCTCCCTATCCAGGTGAATTTCTTGGCCCAACTGGGCTCTATGAATGTAGATGGACAATGCTTAATTGTCACTCAGTTTGGCATATCTTGTTGGGAAAAGTTTAAATCAGACTGTATAAAAGTAATACGATTTATTGAGCATTTACAATGAGCCAAAATAGTGCTCAATGCTTTAAAAGCTTTATTTTGTTTAACCTTCACAATAATTTCACTATGCTAATATTAGTGTCATTATTATCTTCATTTTATAAATGGTGGGGTTGAGAATGACAGGGATTAAGTAATTTATACACAGTTGCTGTGTCAAGTCTGTATGAGTATAGGGATTAAATGCTTTACACACAGTCTGGCACTGTGGTAGAATGATGCAGAATATAATATATATGAATTTAAAAATTATCTACTCTCATGTTTTCGTCATAGATTTCTAAATCTAGAAAACCTTATCCAGTCTCCAACTCCCCAACCAATATTTTGGATGAGGAGGACCCCGAAGCCCTGAGAATTTCTGAGTTTTCCTTCAGAATTCCCTGATCAAGTTCTGTTATTTTAACAACTTTAACAACTTCCTGAGAGGACTTACGCTTTTATTGAACTTTATTCTAATATCACTTTATTATAAGTACTTTGGATTTAGACAGATTGTGAATGGAGCGTACTAATTTAATAATTTAGAGCTGCTTCTTCGGTTGAGTTTGGATGAGTGGTTTGGCACAGGTGTTGAGTTGGGGCGATATGTTCAGACCCGGCATTTATGGTGGAGAGTCTGTGCAATTGATGATTAAATGGAAAGAAGATATGACTGCTGGTTGCCAGTTAGTACTTAAAAGCCAACAACCACAACAAAATAAAATAAAAGCCAGTAACAGAGAATGAGACTATGTATCTATTGATCTGCCAATCTACAAAATCTGAAAATCACCGCTAGAAAGGCCAATTGAGATATTGTCTGTTTCCGAGCACTGTGATACATAATTTTTAGGCTGCTGATGTTGATGTATTTTTTTTCCTATTTGAAGACTTTTGTTGCTAGCAATTACCTGCTTTTTACAATGATGAAATACGATTTGTGAAAGGAAGGAACATTATATGATATGATTTGTGTGTACCCTATACCACAGCTAGAGAAAAGTCTTTTTGGTCTCTAGTTAATTTTAAGGTTTTTAAAACTTATGGATGGAAACCACTCAGGAAAAGTGCTAAAAGATTCTCATTTTAAAATTCTGGGGTAAGATCCAGAAGCATTCATTTGCTCCCCCATCCCACCCCAGGGTATTTTGATATAAGTGATTCATAACCAAACTTTGACGAATACTGAATTATAGGTAGGATTATGCTTCTGATCTTCCCAAGATAAAGATTCTCCTAAACATCCTTCATGTAGAAAAGAAATATTTAGCTTATTAGGCCCTAGGTAATCTCTCTTTTTTGCCAAATAAAAAATTTGGAGCCATACAACTGAATTTATTTATCTTTAGAGAGCCTATATTTAGGAATCCCTGGAAACTTAGAACAAAATATTCTGATGACTTCTTTGATACAGTATGAGATTTTCTTTTTAATGTAGACAGTTTTTGTTGGCTGTGATTCTTTTTATCCAGTCTTGTAACACTGGTCTGAGACATGGAGGAGATTAACATTTTTCTTTTCCACGATCAAAGAATACTGGCAATGGTTAGAGAAAAGTGTCTGGGTTTTCAATCTCCTACCTTTACCTTCTTTGTGCCTCCTTCCCTTGACTCTCAAGTGTTTTGGACTTATGTTTTAAAGACAGAGGCGTTGTTTTTAATGTTTAGTTTATACTTAAATATCAAAATGCTTCTTTCTGCATAATGGCTGTGGAGGGATTCTAGCCAGTCAGTTCCCTACTGACTGTCGTTTTAGGCATTGCTTAGCCTGGTGTTTTCTGTGGGGGCTACAGCTAACATGGCGGTGCCCCCGGTTCCCACACCTACCTGGGCTCACGGGTAAAACAAGACCTTTGTTTTCCATGGATAGCCCCGTTCTCTGGCTCTTTTCCAAGGCCATCAAAATGAGTACTTTTACCAGGATGGCGGAGAAAGTCCCCTTAGATTGAGAAGCAGGCAAGTAAACTTAAGTATGCTGTCAGGCTCCAAGCCAAATAAAGTGCTAAGCATGACAATTAATTGGATAACTACCAAAATACCTTTTACTGTAACAGTAATTCAGAATATCCCTGGCTGAAGTTTAAAAAAAAGGTATTGCTTAATTAATTTGAATGTTTCTAGGGTACTCACTAAATATATGCACTATTTGCTAGATTTTGGCATTGCAGGCAAGAGGGGCTGATGCACAGTGAAAACTCTAGCTTGCACTGGGAATTTAACCCTCACAACAAGCCAGGAGTTAGGTAGCCACATCACCTCCTAGATGAGAAAAGTGAAAGGCATGCACCCAGTCTGTTTATATCCCAAACCTATGGATTTCTCATTACTTAAACCACCTCTGAGTGAGTCAGGGTGATGATATCACCAATGGTGCTATGATTTCTATCTTGAAGCATTTGTATTCCAGCAAAGAGAAAGAAGCCATGCACACAAATCATGGAATTTATACATTTTTATTAAGTGGCAAGGGAGCAATGTAGATAAATGCAGTGGGGATTTTGAGGAATGAGACAATATGCTGGGCTGGAACCATCATGCAAAATGTCATTGTGGAAGTAAGAATTTAAATGAGTTTGAAGGATAGGGAGGCTCTTGACCGGTCCTAAGAAATGAACAGGCCATTCCAGGTGTAGAATATACTTCAGCCAGGCAGAGACAGGATCAAGGTTGAAAAACAGGACCTGGGATTGAGAGATCATAAGGGACTCTGGGAGAACCATGAAGGCCAGGCTTACAAGTTAGAGCATTACCTGGTTGCAGCGGGGGGCATCTTTACGTTGTTGACTGAGTGTCAGTGCTGAGAAATATGAGGATTAACCACGAGGATATGTGTGCTGGCTGGAACTGGGCGTGAGATTAGTGGAGGTCTGGTGAGGCTGATTTCGAAACTATTGCAGTAATCCAGTCTTAAGGTGATAAAAGCGTGACCCTACTCTAGCATGGAAAATAGACAGAAAGAGATAGATTTGCAAGATGAAGGACACAGTTCAGTGGCGGAGTAGAACCGGAAAGACGGGTCAAGAGCAGCAGAGCCGCAACCACACAGAAGTGATATTAGATAAACACATACATGCATGTATGCAGAAGCTGATCGAAATCCTGATTGTGCTTATCTTCCAAGTTTAAGAAGCTTGTCAATGGAATTAGAGCTTAGCAAAGAGGGGAAAAGCTTTGGCTGGAAATTGTAATTATACCCATCTTACTGTATTTGTGGTGTTTGCGTGATCTTGTAAGTAGCTCTGGTAGGCATTTACCTAGAAGCACGGGCCCTTTTGGTAGAAGTCCTTCAAGGCCATGGCTCTCTGAGCCGATTAGGGTCATCTGGTCATTTTACTCAGTAAAACTGGAAGATGTGCTTTCATGTCAAGGAGTTTGCAAGAATAACAAATAATTAAATATGCTTTTATATAATGCCGTATAAAATGAACTTGGAAATTCTATTGCATTTCAACGAATAAAAATAATACACCCAAAATTATTTTTTTAAAGTGAAGAAGGAAGTATACAGAATGTTTCCTGTGTGCCTTTTGAATATCTAATTTGGAGTCTAACTAGTCACATTGGGTTAAATAACAATTTGTTCTAGTCTCAGGGATTTTATTGTTTGTCTTGTGCTTCTCAGTCATAAATGGTATTTAGAGAAATGCGAAGTTGCCTGTCCATTATTAAAACATTTAAAAATGTTTGGAATCATTTCTAAAGAACGTAATTAAGGAATTGTGCTGCTGTTTAATTTTGTAGTATCAAATACAGGTTCTAATTCCATATGTTTTGATATAGTACAGTTTGATTTTAATTTCTGTGATAAGTTTTGTTTCAAGTGCACATTCTTGCTGGGATGTCTTTAAACTTAGGCCCAAAGTTATTTTCCTAGCTGAATTTTCGTTAATCGTTTCATATTTTACTGCTTATTTTTGTGTTTTCATATTAAGATATTTGTAGATTGCACATGAGTTGTAATTATGTTTTTACATAAACCCCTTTTGGAGGCTTTGTATAAATTTCCTTTTGATTTATTGTAGACTATAAACAACTCAAAACAGATTCTATTGTTTGGTTTAAAAAACCCACTAATCATGTCGTATTTCTGCATCATATCCTGATTTATCCTTCGATTTTAACTTTAGAAGTGGCTTCCTCTCTGTTTCCCTGATCTCAAGGCAGAATTCAGAACACTCAGAACAATGCATGAGACAAGAGACCATTTTCAGTGGGGGGGTGTGGGGGGAGAGTTTTAATCATTTCTTACATCTGTTCTTTTTTAAAAAAATGAAGTGCTAAAAAAGTAAATAATAGTGATACGAATGATTTCTTTCTTTAGAAAATCAACTGTCAATTAACTAATGAACATTCTTTTTAATCAGTGTTAATTGATAAACTTCCTGTACTTGTAAACTCCGCTTTCATAACGGGTTCATTTCAACTGTTCTTGATTTCCCTTTTATGTTTTGGTAGTCCTGTTGGGTGTAATTCTACATTATTCCCTAAATTCCCTAGTCTGGAGCTAGATGGAGCTATGAGATCTTCTGAAAATGTGCAGCAGGCCAGTGGCTCTTCTTCAAGTCTACTTGCGACAGTCAGTGCCTAATGCCCACTTTGAAAGCCTTCTTGTCCCTTTACTCTTCAAGAGAGCCTGGAAGAGAAAGTCCGGCCGTTGAAAACACCCATCATTAAAATGGACAGATAATCCCACAGTTCTCTAATTCTCTTTTCTTACTGAGCAGCCAAACACATGAAAACTCCCAAAGCCAAATCTAAAAGAAAAAAGAAAAACACACGTATCAGCTATAGGTATACCTACCTCCAACAATCAAAACCAGATTAAATGTTTGCCATTAAAATTACATTGGTTTGTTTTCAGAGTACAGTTCTCTGAGAAATACACAAAATACAGAAGACAGTGGAAAAAGGAACATACAGCTATTGTTTCAGGACTCATCTGCCAAATTGTATACATATACCTGTGTAGCTAGACGGAATTATGTATGTAATGCGCATTTTACATGTGTATAATTATATACATGTGTTATAATTATAGAAGAATGCAGAAGATATTTCACCAATAGAGATTACAAGTTTTGCTTAAAAGGTTTCGATTAGAATTTAGGGATATGTTCCTTTGGAATTTTTCCGTGCATTGGGTGGTTTAAAAGTCTCATCAGTGAACCTTGTCCATGCCTACAGAACACTTTGGAGAAAAAAAATATTGCCACTTTTTTGTTGTGGTTGTTTTGTTTTTCAGCTCTCTATTGGGCCAGCTGTGCGGTTGTCTGAACTCGTTATGCCCTGTGTTTAAATACTGAGAAATTGCCCAGGCTGCTGTCTTGGTGCTTACTATCTGTTGGGACAGAAGTTGTGAAAGGTCATCTGCTTGCTTTGAGAAACTAATTATAATAAATTCTTTTGTGTGATTCTCTAATTAGATTAGCTTTAGCTCTATGTTACTCAGATTTGGGGTAATTGTGTGGATGGTTCTCACTTACTTAATTTGGCAAATACTACTGGATTCAAATACCTGTTTGAACCTAAACTTTGCCTTATTTTGTAAGTCACTTTGTAGACTTTTATTTCAGTCTCTTTTGGGGACTGTATCTCCTTGAACTTCATTTTCCCTATATCTTCTGTCCTTATCTGTTTTTCAAATCTAGAGGAGTCAATGGTGTGTCAGTCTCTAAAGGCTGAAAAGAGTAGAGAGGTGGTTCTTGGTTCGGCCTTAATCAGGACTTCACTCAAAGAGTATTAGATGAAGAACAAAAAAAATTTTAACAATAATAATTATAAAATAATAAACAATACAAATTAATTTGTAGATCATCTTACATCTGAGAGACCATAGCAGCTAAAATAAGCATAGGAATGGGGCACCCGGGTGGCTCAGTGGGTTAAGCCTCTGCTTAGGGCATGATCTCAGGGTCCTGGGATGGAGCCCGGCATCCAGCTTTCTGCTCAGCAGGGAGCCTGCTTCCCTCTCTCCCTCTGCCTGCCTCTCTGCCTACTTGTGGTCTCTCTTTCTCTGTCAAATGAATACATAAAATCTTGAAAATGAAATAAAATAAGCATAGGAAGACTTGCACAGAGCTTATATATATCCTTTTCAGGTAGAATCTTATTCAAGAATTACTTGTTTGTTCTTTACACATAGTTTGTCTGGGCTTCATTATCAGCTTTTCCCTTAAAGAGGATTAAAGGCCATTCAGTCCTCACAGCAGTGATATATGGTACATGTGGTGTAGTCCCACTTTACCACATGAGGAGACCGTAGCTTGGGGGGAGCTGAACTCTTGCTCTGAGATCATTCTTAGTAAAGTGGGAGAAGTCTACTCAGTTGTCTGATTCCAGCGTCGGTGCTTTCCCTAGCCATCCATTATGAATTTGTCCACCAGACACCCCACCACCCATCCTTTCTCCAGGACCCTGAGATCATGCCCTAAGCAGAGGCTTGACCCACTGAGCCACCCGGGCGCCCCATTCCTATGCTTATTTTAGCTGCTATGGTCTCTCAGATGTAAGATGATCTACAAATTAATTTGTATTGTTTATTATTTTATAATTATCATTGTTAAAATATTTTTTTGTTCTTCATCTAATACTCTTTGAGTGAAGTGCTGCTGATTAAGGCGGAACCAAGAACCACCTCTCTTACTCTCCTTACCTCCTTAAGTTGCTGAGCATTTGATGGCAAATAATACCAACGAAGCCTGCTTGTAAAAGGAGACAGTAAGAAAGTTAGAAAAACAGAACAAACACAAAGTGGAATAAAATTGTGGTAATAAACGATGGAAACAGGGTGACGTGAGAGAGTGGCGGGAAACGCAGTGAGGCTGATCACGGACCGTCTCTGTGCAGAAGTCACCCCTGAGTCCACAGCGCAGTTTTGAAGCACAGAGGAGAAAGAAAAGGTAGCAGTTAGCCAGCAGTGAGGGAGGAGACCTGCTAACTGCAAACCAGTAAAGTGGACAGGAAGAAAATGGAATAAAGCTCGGAGGGTGGGAGCTCTGGTTATGGAGACAATAAATAGCCCCTTCTACCACGAATACCTCTCCAGATAGCCGCCCCGTATTACAGGCTCACTGATGCTCATGATGATGAAAATGAGTTGCACAGAAGAAGATGAAATCTGTACATTGTGTTTCAGGAAGGGGACACTTGTGAGGAATTTAAGAAGACGACTCATAAACTTAGAATAAACAAGTTGGTGCTTAAAAAGAACTCTTACAGGAAAGTTCACTTCAAGAGAATACTACAATACTGACAACAGCAGAGATGGGGAAGCCAGTTGTAACATTTGTATTTCCCAGTTTTCAAGGGGTATCCAGGATATATGGGCATGTGGAGTGGGATCGGATTTGTTGTTATTAAATTGGAGTTGTAATAAAAGACACATTTTATTTTTTTAAGGATTTTACCTATTTATTTGAGAAAGTGAGTGAGAGTGAACACAAGCAGGGGGAGGGGCAGAGGGAGAGGGAGAAGCGGGGAGCCAGATGGGGTGCTCTGTCCCAGGACCCCGAGATCATGACCTGAGCCAAAGTCAGACGCTCAATCAACCGAGCCACACAGGTGCCCCAAGACACATTTTAAATAAACAGTCCAATGAGTTTTACCAAATGTAATCATGTGTATAACTGCCATTCAGATAAAGCGTGTGGAACTTTCCTGTCACTCTAGTAAGTTGCCATGTGCCTCTTTCCAGTCAGTTCTCCTCACGCCCAGAGGTAACCCCTGCTCTGATTGGTGCCACCCTAGCTTAGTCCTTAGAAGGTCCTGTCAATGAGATCACAGTTTGTATTCTTTGGAGTGTGCCTTCTATCCTTCCACTCAATGTTTGTGAAATTCATCCATATAGGTATATGCATCAGTGGTTTGTTCCTTTCTATTGCAGAATAATTCATTGTATGAACATACTACCATTTATGCATTTTCCTCCTTAGCTGTTCTTGTTGTCATGAAGTAATGTCTTCTGTTTTTAATTTACATTTCCCTTGTGGTTAATGATACTTATCTTTTTATGATTTTAAGTTTAATTAATCTAAATGTTTTTAATATTTTACTGAGATAAAACTTATATCCCATAAAGTTCACTCGTTTAAAGTGTGTAATTCAGGGTTGCCTGGGTGGCTCAGTCAGTTGAGCAACCGACTCTTAGTTTCAGCTTAGGTCATGCCCTCACAGTCATGGGATTGAGTCCCTTTTGGACTCCACGCTCAGTGTGGAGTCTGATTCAGATTTTTTTCTCCTTTCCCCTCTGCCCCTCCCTGCTCACACTCACTGTCTCTCTCAAACAAATAAATAAAATCTTAACAAAAATGTGTAATTCAGTGGTTTTCAGTATATGTACAGAGTTGTGCAACATCATCCGAATCTAATTTTAGACCATTGTCATCACCTCAAAAGAATCCTTGTGCCTATAAGAAGTCACTCCCCATCCCCAGTCTATATATTTTAAAATGTATTTCATAAGTTTATATCTTCTTCATCAAAGTCCTAATAATTAGCTCTTTTGGCTTTATATCTGTCCACATTAAGTATGAAGGGGGCACATTTCCTTCTAGTTTCATCTTTTCAAATTCCTTTGCAGAGCATCTTGTGAAAATCTTCAGGTGGAACACTCTCAAACTTAAATGTACATTCCGATCACCTAAAGATCTTTTAAGAATGCAGATTCTTATTAGGTAGGTCTGGAGTAGGGCTGAGCTTCTGCATTTCTAACACATTCTGCAGAGGCCCATGCTGTAGATTCATGGGGCCACTTTGAGCTACATGGTAAGAGCTTTTGGTTCACATATCCTGAAAGAGGAATAGTTTGTGAGAGAAAGAGAGAGACTCTTTGTGTTGTAACATTTTTATCTGGTGATTTACATACAGATAACATTTTTATTCTCAGAGCAGTTCCACCTATTTTGAGTTTTTAAAAAGTTTATCACATCTTTTTGTATGTAAAAGGGAATGGACTTAAAGAATTTTAAAGGTGGGATTAGAAGAAGGCCCTAAAAATCATACAGCGTGTCATCAGTTTGTTAGGCCACAAAGGATCCTGCTGAAGAACGTGTGAGAAACAACTTTAGGGGGAGAATCCTTTAGGGTGCCCATGGGGACGGGTTGACCAAGAAGAGGATTTCTTCAAAGGCCTTTTAGGCCTCAATTTCTGGAACTACTTCTTCACTCTTTCCCAGAGCTTTTTGAGGACCTGTGATGAATAGGAAATTGTACTCAGCTGTGGAGCCAGCTGACATGTTGAGAGATGTTGGCCTGGGCCTCTGAAACAGCCCTATCTATCTTGCCTCAGTCCATCAGTGGATTATTAGTTGAATGGTGAACAAAAGGAAAATACTATCATCAGTAATTGCATTGGAAGCACCAAATTTGGCTATTTTGTCTCACAAAGTAGTAACCCAGAGGTTGATTACAGAGGCCTCTCTGCAAATATGATAGCTTCAGCCTAATCAGTGCTTGGTCATAGTTATGTATTGGTACTTTTAGTTTAAATGCAAATATCTCCTCAAGTTGACTATAAGGGTATGTTATAGAGCAAGTCAAATTTTTCTAGTGATGTTCATCATATATTGGAGGTATGTTTGTATAGACAAAACACTTGTTGGATTGGGTTGAAGAATAATGGTTTTGTACCAAAAAATAATGGAAATGGCAGATAGCTTGTGCTATCTTGATCTTGGCAGCCATGTATACCTAACAATAAAATGCAAGAGAGAGTCTGCAGCTTGATTTTTTGTTGTTGTTTGTTTTTGTTTGATCTGAGTTCTTTCAACCAGCTGCAGCTCTACCACTGTTCTGGGGATTGTTCCAGCACATTCCATGGATCCCTGGTTCTAGGACTGGTGATGTCCACACACTCAGAATCTTGCTTCCTTGGCATGGTTTTCCATTATGTCTAATTCTTATTAGATTTTTAAATTGTGTTAAGGTATTAAATTTTACCAGTAGGGGCCACTGCCTTACATTGTCTGAAGTCTTGACTGAAAAGCCCTTAATTTGAAGTTAGAGGTTATGTAAATGAAAGCGCTCCACTGTAGAAATTTGTATAATGGGTTTATTTAAAGGACAGTTTAGAAATCTGTCAGTCTACCAAGGAACATCACCAAAGATGCTACTATTTTATGAGGGCTCAGTACACCATGACTTTCTGAAAAACACCAGTAATTTTTTTCCAGTAGTGATGGGTAGCAGATTACGATATATTTAGTAATGGTAATAGTTGCAGTCAATTTGCAGACGTGAAAACTCTGTGTTTCTACTCAAGTCTAGCCAACTACCGTGTGTCAGCTTGGAAGCCTCACTTAGGTGCCCTACATTGTTGTTTTGTTCGTTTCAGAGAGTATAATTCTGGCTACAGCAATTTAACTATGACTCTGTGTCCTTAGAACTGAGTAAATTCCTCAGACTGAACATATTAAATTAGTTTCAATTTCCTGCCAAAATTTATAGACAGGTTGTAAATGAAAAAGCTGCCTCTGCTCTTCATTATCACTATGTATTATAGTTTTTTAAATAAAAATGTTATTTACTTACACCTACTGTCAGCTATTAAACTACAGAGACATCTATCAACAGTTCTGTTGGCACTGCAGAGAAAAAAGTCATGTAACAGCACACCTGGCTTTAGTGTTCTAGCACAGAGTTAGTGTTGCAAGGTGACTTTGATATGTCAGAAAAGCTAATTATGTCCCATCAAAGGACTGAAGAAATTGCCTTTTTTAATGAAAAGTATTTTATAGGAGGTGACAGTGATCTTAGGCAAAGCAGTAAAACTAGGTGTATAATTATATAAATTCTTTAAATTCTTATTATACTTAGCTAATTGACATGTTGCTGTCCAATAATGTAGAAAAAAAATGGTTAAACATAAAACACAGAGCAGTGGTTTTGGACTGTACCTCTACAGTAATCTAAAATTGACTCTCTCTCTATTTTTCTAAATATAGTTTTCTTTCTTTCTTGACACTTATTTATAGTTATGCATGTTTTTACTGGAAATAAGAGTATAGCAGGTTTTTACAAGAATAAACTATTAGTCAATAAAATAATAAGGCAACCTATGGAATGGGGAAAATATTTATAAACCATCTGTCTCATAAGAACTTGATATCTAAAATATATAAGGGACAACTCAATAGCAGAAAATTAAAAAAAACTGATTAAAAATTGTCAAAGTACCTGAATAGATGTTTTTCCAAGGGACATATATATATATATGCCCAACAGGATATGAAAAGATGCTCGGGGCGCTGGGCTGGCTGAGTTGGTAGAGCTTGAGACTCGTGATCTTGTGATTGTGGGTTTGAGCCCCATGTTGGGTGTAGAGCCTTCTTAAAAAAACAAAATCTAAAAAAAACCCACGTCACTAATCATCAGAGAAATGCAAATTAAAAGCACAATGAGATATCACCTCACATCTGTTAGAGCGGTTATCTATCATCAAAAAGACAAGAGACAGTAAGTGCTGGCAAGGATGTGGAGAAAAGAGAACCCTTGTACACAGAAGGCGAGAATGTAAATTGGTCCAGCTACTTTGGAAAACAGTACAGAGGTTCCTCAAAGAATTAGAAATAGTACTATCATCCAATCCAGTGATCCTACTTCTGGGTAAATAGCCACAGGAAATGAAATCAGTATCTCAAAGAGATATCTGTACTCCCACATTCTTTGCTGCATTATTCACAGTAGCCAAAATAGGGCACCAACCTAAGTGTCCACTGACAGATGAATGGGTAAAGAAAACGTGTGTGTGTGTATGTGTGTCTCTATATATGTATAGATAAATGTATAGATATGTTTGTATGTGTTATACACAATGGAATATTGTTCATCCATTAAAAAAAGATGGAAATCCTGCCATCAACAACAACACGAATGAACCTGGAGAATATTATGCTAAATGGGCCAGACACAGAAATACTGTGTGGCCTCATATGTAGAATCTAAAAGAGTTGAATTCATAGAAGCAAGGAGTAGAATGGCGGTTTCTAAGGGCTAAAGGGTGAGGGAAATGGGGAGATGCTGGTAAAGTATACAGAATTTCAGTTATAAGACGAATAAGCTTTAAAATAAGCTAATGTTTGTGATGGTGATTATACCAGATCCTGGTATACGGTATACTGAAAATTTGCTGAGAGTAGAACTTATATATTCTCACCTCCACTACCCCTCAAAAAGATAACTGTGTGGTGAGGTTATAGAGGTGCTAAGTAGCTTGGGTGTATAGATATATCAAATAATCCCATTGTATACCTTAAACATATATAATTGTCAATTATATATAAATAAAGCTAGAATAAAAAGAATAAACTATTAGTAACATATATATGCTCCTTAAAATAAAAATACTTTGCTGGTGCCTGGGTGGCTCAGTAGGTTAAGCATCTGCCTTTGGCTCAGGTCATGATCCCGGGGTGCTGGGATTGAGGCCCGCATGGGGTTCTCTGCTCAGTTGGGAGCCTGCTTCTCCCTCTCCCTCTACCTGCTGCTCCCCTGGCTTGTGCCATGTCTCTCTCTCTTTCTCATCAGTTAAATAAATAAACTCTTAAAAACAACAACAGCAACAATTTTCTAGCTAAGGGTAATAAATTGCCCAAGTATCTTTTCACTTTTGACATGTATATGACATACATATGTATGTTTCTTATATACACACACATATGAATTTAATTTTTATTTCTGTAGAGCCATATCAGGGGTGGATGTGAAGCGAGTCCTGCTGTTTTGTATATAAGGATTAAGAGCAGAACTTTTTATTGTTAGCTTTGACAGAATGTATGTGATTATTAGTGATGTCTTTTTTTAGAAAATTTTAAATTATAGGAATGCTGCGCAGGAGGGAAGAAATGAAGCATACAGTAGTTATTTAGGTTTACAAGATTGACAATGATTTTTTTTTTTTCTTTACAGAAGGTTCAGTACTTAAAGCAGAAAGCTGTAATTGTTGGTTGCTTTAGATGCCCTTAGCTATTTGGGATGTGGAAAGATGTGTGCTATAAATGTTTTACTCCTGTAATTGTCATGACTTCAGAATGGTTCAATTATAGCTATTTTGAAGGAAAGGTGCATGAAGAAATGATTTCTGGCGGCATTCTATAATGATGACCATCCAGTTTTTAAAAACTGTAAATGTGAAGGAAATGACTCTTTTGTTACTGGACCCTGACCTGATTCCTGAAGCTCCCCATTTCTGCCTCTCAGATAGTAGTCCAAGCAGGGACAATGACCAAGCAGCTAACAAAGAGTAGTTTGTTTCAGTGCTTGGGTTGGGGAAACCTTTGGAGGCACGCTTACACTATCTGGATTTCTGATTCTGAAATCATAAAATGAGACTTGAAGGTATTGACTAAGCCAGGTCTTGGAGCTCCTGTGTGTGAGCACAGGGAATCAGGGGATGGTGTTTGCTCATCCCAACTCATGTTTTGGGACAGAGCCTATATCACCGGTCCCTCTGACTACCTCATAATGCCAGCGTCAGCTCAAAGGATGCTCAGTTTCTGTGACAGTGGGTCACTCGTGGAGGAAACCAATGTAAAAATGGGTAATTGATAGGAATCTAGGCCAGAGCATTATCTTGAGCATCCAGTGTCTTAGGGGTTGTGGAGATGGTGCAACATTCTAAAATAACTCTTGATGCCTCCCATTACCTGTCCTTTGTAAAGCTGTTACAGATGATCTCTTATCAGCATTAGAAGACTGGGGAATTGAATATTTGGTCGGAGGTGATTTGGCTTGTATACCGGTGCCTGATCAGTTTTTGTGCTTGAAGTTTCATAGCTTGATTTTGAAATTAGGTTTGCAGATCCTGGGTATCCCTGGGCTTACTGTTTTTGCAGTGCTGGATTGACTGACCAAGAAAAGCCAGGAGCCAGATGCCACTCAGATTTAAGTGGTGATCTGATAGATCAGATTTAAGTACTCTAACTGATGATTAGAATTTCAGTGGGAAAGAACGGCAAGGTTCTTTCCACTTTGTTTTATTAAGTGTGAAATAGCTAAGCATCCTTTCATATTGATCAGACATAATGTGACTGTTCTAAAGAATTTATTTCTTTGATGTACCTGGATTGTGCTTTTCAAAAGGAATAGATGAGATCCATGATTTTCTTTTCTAGACTGCCAATTTCTGATATGTAGAGATGGCTCTATGTAATGACCACCCCCTTCTGTGAAGGATTCTTCTCACTCTTTTCAAAGGGGGTCCTCAAAGCCCAAGAAGAGAAAAGGTTTGCTGTTGATGCTCTTTGAGAAAGCTTAGAACTGTTTGTGCCTTAACGTCCTTTAGCATGTTGGAGTCAGCTGTTCTCCATCTCCATCTTTGGCCCGTTGCCTGCAAGTCCCATGTAGATGGCAGCGTGGAACACAGCAGAGTGCAGAAAAGCCTCGCGAACTCCCAGAAAGGGGTAGCTGATGTGGGGCTGCAACAAATGACTTTCCCATGGACAGGATATCTGGTCTAACTACTTAAAAAAATTGCATAACCCTATAGGGAGCCCGCGCTAACTAATGCAATAATTATTTAGGAGTAGAGCCAACATCCTGCAATTATATTAGAACAAATGTGCTGCGGTGTTTCTGTTTATGTATGTCCCTTGGCACCTTGAATTAATATTTTACCATATTTCATTAAGAAAAAAAAAAAGGCCAGAGAAGCCTTGGAAGCAAGATCATTGGAATTACCTGTTGTGTAAGGTTAGGAAATTTCTATGAAACTTCTTCCATCTTGACAAAATAATTTCACAACAGTGAAAACAATTCATGTTTACGTCATTGTTAAGTGGAGGCAAGTATTTTCTTGAGGTCTGTGCTTTAGGAAAGCATGACTATATTAGATGTGACCTTTAGCTACTTAATTTTTTTTTCCTAAGATGTAAAAAGCCATTTTTGAAAGTATAGTTAAATAATAATAATAGCTATTATTATTATTTTGGCTAGATACAGAGTGGATTAACAAAACTCAGTGTCTACAAGTGGGTAAACCTTAATCGGTGGCTGCTTCTTCAGGGGGATGCTGGTCCTTTTCTCTTTTTATGTGTAACTTTATACAATGACAATACATTAGCGTAGTATTTGAAATCTTAAAATTTTGAAAACAACTAGGAAGTTTAAGTCTTTCCCTTGCTTTTAGTCATGAATGCGTCAACACTGTCATTTTCAGTGGCTGGGAAGATTAGTTTTAAGTTGTATATCTCAATCTGAAAAGAACTCTGGGGCTCCATTGGTTACATGCTGACATTAATTGTGACTGGGCTTCTTTCAAAGGCAAATTCCTGGTGGATTCCAGGCTTGGCTAGAGAAAGAAGATCTGAGGGTCTCTACATATTTTTATACAGGAGCCTTGTCTTGGGTGGTAGTAAAGGAGGGAGCGGATCTTTCAGGCAAAGAGTTTGCAATCAGGAGTCTAGAGTCCTGCTGTAATGAGTGAGCAGTCATCAGTTATTGTCTAGGCATCTGTCTTCTTCCTGAGTAATGAAGGGGAGCTTTTGCACTGGCCCCAAATTTTGGGTGTCCTGGGAGAGGCAAAGTTAGACCCAGGTACAATTAATAGTGTTATGCTATGGTCATCATTCTTTTTTTTTTTGTTTTTAAGATTTTATTTATTTATTTGGCAGAGAGAGATCATAAGTAGGCAGAAAGACAGGCGGGGTGGGGGGAAGCAAGCTCTTTGCTGAGCAGAGAGCCCGATGTGGGGCTCAATCCCAGGACCCTGAGATCACTACCCGAGCTGAAGGCAGAGGCCCAACCCACTAGCCACCCAGGTGCCCCTATGGTCATCTTTCTTGAGAGGGTCTGGTAGATAACTGAAAGCCTTGACCAAAGCATCTCTGAGACACATTATGGGGTCAAGGAACAAAACACCTTCTTAGATCTACTTAGGTATACACGCATGCTTCCTTTTTCACTTGAGCAAGGGATAGAGCAAAGTTGAAGCTTCACTAAAGCCTGAAGCTGCAAACTAACACACACTGCCTTTGGAATGCAATCTATGGTTGATTTTAATTTCAAAACTTTGCATATTCAGGAAAGGCAATTTTGTAAATTCTCCATCTTTAAAAAGTCTGTATCATCCTGTTTCCTAGAAGTAGGGATCAGTGGAAAAAAAGCTGTTAACCCACCAATACTTTAGTCCCATTGTACATATGGTTATTATCATTAAATTTAGTGCTAAATTGCCCCAAATATTTTTCTAGAGTGCATCTTCCATGAGGACAACAATCAGATAATCCTTTTATAATCCTTCTAAAATTTAGCCTAATAGTGGGTAATCTAGAAATGTCAGTAGACTACTTTACCACTGGGTTGATTTATTTTCTGGCAAGTGCCTGATTATAGAGGCTTCATCTGTTGATTATCTCTTTTACTAACCTCTCTTCCTTCATTCCTCACAAAGAATTGCTTAATATATTGGTAGTTAGACTACTTGACAAGAAGACATCAACACTGAAAGCTACACATTGATTCTTTGAGCTCTGAACTAGGAGCCCTACTCCAGGACATTTTCTATGTTTTGACCTTGGTTTAGAACATTGCAACTAAAAATGTGGTTTGTGGACAGCATGACATCACCTGTGAGCTTATTAGAAATTCAAAATTGTGACCTTCTGCCCTGTCACTGGCTTAGACGATTTTTGAGGAAAGTTAGGTGATTGTGAATCTCTGAAGATTCAAAATTGTGACAGCAGAACCTCAGTGAGTGAATCTTTAGTATCCTAAAATACCATTCAGTATGAGTTTGGGAGTCCTGGTGGAGTTTTGGGCATTATGCCAACCCTATTCTTTGTCTGCCTGTACCGGGAACAGCAGACTAGACTTTTCTATGAACAGAAACATTTTCCATTGCTCTTGTAAAGTCACCTAGTAGTCCACATCTAGGTCTTCCTTAATGTTTTCCAGTCTGTTTGGGATAGCACATAAATAAGAATTTATATGTGTTCTCAGTATCTCCGGAAATGAGAGTCAAAATAACTGTCTAAATGGTTGTTGAATCGCCTTTGTTGTCACCATTAACTATTTGTTATGTTGGCATCGTGAAGTAGTGGGGAGTCTGTGCTTTGGCACCAATTGGAAACTGGGTTTAAATCCTGGATTTACCACTTATTAGAACTATGTAGCCTCAAACTAGTTACTTAGTGTCTTTGAACCTCCGTATCCTCAACTGTAAAATAGGACTGAAAAACCTATAATCTCTTCACCTTCACTAAAGTTAAAGGCTTTACCAAGGAAGGACTAGAGAAGTCCATACATCTTACATACAGCATAAATCCAAGAAATGATAGAAATGGTCACCATCATCACCATCTCCTTCTCCAATGGAAACTATGTTGATTTTTAATTTTCCAGAGTACTGTTGAGACCTAAGTTGTTTATAGTTTCATTTTTGATTAGGGATGTGTTTTCTGTATTCAAATGCATGAACCACACTTGTTGGAAAAAATACAAGGTAATAAAGTCTTCCATCTTTTCTGGGGCTAAAAGTGAGGTTGTTCAGTCTTTGGTAGTAGCAGAGAGAAGGTATCCAAGAGCCCATTAAACTCTAGAGGACCACTACAAGTGAGATTATTGCTAATAGACAAGAGCTGATGAGGTGAAAAATAATGATTTTCATATTTTCATGATTATATAGATTATGTCTGTAAATCTGAAGTGCAACAGTTGAAATAAGTGAAACAGGCCTACCTTACTAAGGATAAATGAAGGGAACGTTCTATAATTTGAATATTTTATAAATAGATTTGTGGTCTTGTAATCAACACATTGTTTTTATAGGTTTTTTTTTTTTAACATCTTCTTTGTTGCTTTCCCCCCAAAGAAATAATGAAACTATAAATAGAATGGAAAATTTCCTTCTGGTAGCACCAAAGTATTATCAACGTAAAGCAATTTCATTGTTAAGAGTGTATGTAAATTTTTCTTCAGAGAGAGCTGATATTTATTGAACACCATTTATTCTAGCCATGATACATGTTTTGTTTCATCTTTATGAAAGTACTGTGGGATAAACTCTGTTACTCATATTTTAGAGATAAGCAGATAGTCTCCGCGTTTAGTCAACTGGGGCTTCTTTCAAGGTCTGTGCTTGTGGGGCACTGGAGTGGTTCAGTGGGTAAAGCATCTGCCTTCAGCTCAGGCCATGATCTCAGGGCCCTAGTGGTCCTCTGCTGCTCCCCGCTCAGCAGGGAGTCTGCCTTTCCCTCTCCCTCTGCCCCTCCCTCTATCCCTTCCCTCCCTCTTTGTGCTTTCTCTTTCTCTCTCTCAAATAAATAAATAAAATCTAAAAAAAAGAAAAAAGAAAAAAGATCTGTGCTTGTTCCACTTAGAGGTTGACTATTAAGGGGTACCTTAATAGTGGCACAGTCAGTCAGTTAGGTGTCCGAATTTTGGTTTTGGCTTAGGTCATGATCTCAGGGTCTTGGGCTTGAGCCCTACCTGGAGCTCCCTGCTCAGCTCAGTGTGGAGTCTACTTAAGATTTTCTCTCCCTCTTCCTCTGCCCCTCTCCTGGCTCACTTGCTCTCTCTCTCAAAAAAATAAATAAATCTTAAAAAAAAAAAAAGACTGTGGAGATACTGGGGACAGTTTATTGAATCTGATTGTTAATTGTGGAGAACATAGTATAATGTGTTTCATGTGTATGGATGATTGTGTATGTGTCTGATTTCCCAAAGTTAAATTATGAAAACCTGGAAGAATCAGGGACTCTAGGTTTATATCCAGAATGGAAGCTGGCATGCTTTGTAGCTGCTCAAGAAATATTTGTGGACAAAATGCTGAGGGCAGGAGACAGTGCTCGTTTGGACTGACTGCTCCCTGTAGAAACAGCTCCTGAGCATGATGGTTATCAGCATAACGGTTTTTCTTCTCACATGTTTCATCTTCTACGTGATGTTAATGTGCACATGGCTGTCTGCAAAGAACAGTTGAATTTGCAAACCCAGTTATCCAGTTTGCAAACCTGTAGTTTCCTTCTGTCCAGAATGTTAAGGCTTAATAAACTCATCAAATTAGTTGAAAGCCTTCAGTTTTGTTTACAAAACCTTACGAAGCATTTGCCAACCTGAACTGACTGTCAGAGTTAAGGCTCGGTCATCTAATGGGCCTTGCCTGGGTGCCCTGGTAACATCTTCACACAGAAATATGGGAAGATGAGTCTTCCCATATGCTTTTCTGTAAACCAAAGTCAAAAATTAGCTTGTGTATTCTCAACCTGTTTTTCTGAGCTCCCATCATAAATCATGCCAGTAACCTACACATTTGACCCTCATTATGAGACATCAAGAGAACTGTCACCATTGCTCTAGTACCAGCATCTCCAGTAGAAATGGGAAGGGCTCCAAGATCTCACTTGGTGGATTCCTGGGTGTTGCCCGACAGTGCTCTGGGTCTTAACGTTTTATGAATTTTTCTTTGGCCTGTGTATTTCTATCACACTTGACAGTTTTGATTAATGGTCCTCAGGCTAAATACTAGTTTTTAACAAAGAAAAACACTTGATATTATTAAGCAGGGCCTGCTTGGATTTGCTTTGGGGATGCAGGACACAGAAATAAAAAATATTTGAGATGGGTGTCTAGGCAACATGGGAAGTCATACAAACAAATATAATCAATAATATCTCATCAGTGCCAGGCAAGCCCTGTGAAAACAACTGGGTTCATTTGGGGCTGGTTGGAACTGCTGAAGAATAAAAATGCTTTGTGTGGACTGAGAGTGATCTAGAGATGAGGACACTTGGGGATTCTGGTCCTTGGAGAGATTGTCAGACAGTTGATCTGTTTTACATCAGGGTGTCATATAAGGGCAATTTTTTTTTGTTGTTTTTGTTTTTTTTTGTTTAGATGGAGCTCTAGCCTAATGACTGTGACAGCCTAACAGTCACTACTCACGTCTGGCAGGCAGTTGAAGCATTTTCAACAGCCTGCTGGGTATGTATCATCACACAGAGCATTTTATGTAGCAAGGCCATTGAGCCATTTTGGCATTGTTTTTTAAAAAATCAGTTTTCATTTCCATCCGTTCAAAAATAGGTAAACTGAATCTCCTTTGGTTCCTTTGTTTTTGGTTCAGGGAAAGTTATCTGTTCAATTGAGATGAATAGTAATTGGATTGTATTACTGTAATTCATTTATTAACCAAGCATTAGAATCCACAGTAGTGTGTTTCCATCTTAGAACCCACAAATTACCAATTAAACACAACCTTCTGTTCTAAAACAATGTGATTATTTTTATTTAAGCCTATTTTGGAAGCTGAGTCACTCTCTGCCTGCATATATCTTTGTTTAAAAAGCATTAGTGGAATATTACTGAAGCTGAAGCCATTATTTGTTTCTTTGTGATGTACAGTGGTAAATGCTAATAGCTTTTTATCCAGACAAAGCCTGGCCACATTTGGGGTGTCCCTTCTGCGTATTGGCTAGTTATAGCAAGTTCAAAAAGCAAAACAGTCAAGAAGCGATACTGTTTTAAAAATAAAGTGAATTTATTTGAAAATGTAGGTTAACTCTTTAAATGAAAAGAAGGCAAAACTATAGATGAGAACGCTGGTTTCTTTGATTTCACAACATTGATTGAACACCGTTCTTTACTTGGCTCCATTTCATTCCCTTTGGGAGATTTCAGCAAATTTAAAATCACAGCCCTGCCTTCAAGCAGAAGACAGCGTAACTGCAGACATAACAAGAACACACATGAGAAGCTGAATAGCAATTTAGGGCAACTGTGGAAGAGTCACAGGACAAGATAGTCTAGGTTTCATTCCCAAAAGCTGGCACAGGATTTGGATGTCCTGAATTGATGACGAAGACCTCACTGTGGATTTGAATATCCAGACAAGTCTTCAGAGAGATGGTGAAATCTGAGCTGATCTCAAGGAATAAGTGGGAGCAGATGGCCCAGCGTTCCAGCTGGGAGGGATGGTATGAGAAGAGGCTAGAAGGTACATGGTGTGGTCATTAGGGAGAGTCAAGAAGCAAGAGAATACTGAGGAGGCTGGATGCAAAATGAGCAATGATTTTGCAGGGAGGAGAGACATTTGGAAGGGTTGAAAAATCCATGCTTTTCTGGACATCTTTCTGGAAATAGCCTCTGAACACTGGTGGATGTGTGATGAGAGACGGGAGATGGGATTGAGTGTCAATGCCTAGTTTGAAGGACAGTGGACCAAGGGATCTTTAGGAAGAGAAGATGGTCAGGAGGCAGACAGCACACTGGGAATATTGTGTGTCCCAGCCATAGGAAAAGATAAGGCTTTGAAGTTGGTACCAACAAGACATGAATGTGTTCGAAGGCATGGAGGGGCCAAGGTGATGAGGGTCGGAGCAAAGTCCTTTGTTCAGGACAGTAGAAACCTTTTGAAAATGCACTAAAAGAGTAAGAAGCAGATAGTTTAGTTGGCATAGGAGAGAATAGCGAGATGTTTTGTGAAACATTATGGCTGGTAGTATCTGTAAGCTTAAGAATTAAAGATGATACTCTTACTAATAGCGTTATCTCCCAGATAAGCAAGAGCAGAAAAGGAATCTAGGTGCAGATGAAAGGGGGAGAGAAGTAAAGGCTCCCCTCCGTGGTTGCTGCTTCATGAATGAGATGATGTTCCAGATGGTAGGGTAAGCCCAGGCAGTCCTGCGTCACTTCATTTCGCCTCCCAGCTACTCAAGATTTGTGTTCCAGACCCTTCAGTTCTTCAGGACCATTCTAGGCCAGACCTGAACACACCAAATCAGTCGTTTCACATCCCTTACACCACAAATGCTTGATGCCTTCTAAAGACATTCTCTCTTCCTTCTTTATCATTTCGATTCTTCTTACATTATTTTTTTTTAAGATTTTATTTATTTGTCAGAGAGAGAGAGAGAGAGAGTACAAGCAGGAGGAGTGGAAGGCAGAGGTAGAAATAGGCTGCCCTCTGAGCAAGGAGCCCAATGCGGGACTCGATCCCAGGACCCTGGGATTGTGACTTGAGCCAAAATCAGATGCTTGACTGACTGAGCCACCCAGGCGCCCCTCTTCTTACATAATTAAGAATCAAAGACACAGAGGTGCTTTATACTGAATGCAGTGTGACAGATCAGGTAGTTCTCAGTCTTTCTACCATAAATGAAAGGGATGCTGATGTCTGCTAACTTCCTTAGTGGGCAGTACCAACTACATAATTTGCAGGGCCTAGTGCAAAATGAAAATGCCAGCCCATTGTTCAAAACCTGTTAAGAAAATGAGAAATTCAAGACGATGGCAACAGAGCATTAAACCAAGCAAAGCATGTGGCTCTGTGACCATGTAGGTCACATACCCGTGAAGCTGGCTTGGTCTGTGGGTCTGTTCAAGATCAGCAATGGGGTGGTCACCGTCCTGTCATTTTAAAAAAAGATGTGATGCAAAAAGTAGGATTAAGAACATTTGGAAAAAAAAAAGTGACTCCTGTGGACTGAAGTTGATCTGTGTTGTCAATTTTCAGCAGCTGGCAGATTTGGTGGGGCCCACCTGTGATAGCCATGCACAGTGTCCAAGTGGTTACTCCTTTTTGCCATCCTGTCCACCACCGAGCCCACAAAATAGGCGGGAACATTGAAGATGTTAGGGCTCTTTCAAAGCGTCATACTAAACAGCTCTCTCTCCATTCCTGTTTTTCTAACAGGCATGCTCCTAAATGGGGAGATTCAAATCTGTTACCCAGAACTGCTGATTCTAAAACCATCTGAATTATGTGATGTCTTTTTTTTTTTCTTCCTACAGAAGAAGGCATGCAGTGTTTTTGTTTTTATTTTCAGGAGTTTAATTTCCCTTTTGGAATGTATTCTCTGGGGCTGTCTGTCTTGTTGCGGCTAAATGCAGGATTTACTGTTGCCTTTGCCTTTCCCCTGGACTGGTGGGCAGAACTCACCACACTCCTGATCCACGCGGCTCCCAGCCAGGAGCCCCACTCAGTAGCCTGAGTGCGTGTGGGCAGGGATGCTTTGGTTCAGCATTGCGTGCGAAGCAGGCATTTCACCAATATTTATTGATAAATCATAAAGCTTTATTTTATTTGATTTTTTCATTAATATCTTTTCAGCAGAAAAGAACAGAGCATGGAACTGCATGGTGGTATTGGGAACTCTTCTGCTTTGCTTATAGTAGGAGAAATTAATTCTCAGTTACCAGTCAAGTTTCATTTGCCCCCACATCCAGCCGTAGGGATATGTCAGTTGATGAACTACGAGCTTGGCCAAAATGTGTGTCCGTTAGACAGATGTTCCATTCTCTGCATAATTATTTAGAGAAACATATGTTAATGGGCTTTCCACGTTCAAGGTGCTATCACTGATTTCTCCCCATTGTTACTGTCGTTGACCAATTTTTCTTTTAATAAATGAAATGAACTGAAGAGAAGCCAGAAAACATTCTCCAGCAGTCGTGTCACAAAGTAACAACTGAGATAGATCCACACGTGGCAGAAGAAGTCCTGCTAGCTACAGTGAGAGGGGGAGGTCCCTGCTCGCCCTGCTTCCCCTCCCTTCCTCCCACGTCCCTTCATTTTTACTGAGTGATAACACGCTCATTCCACTGCGGCGGCCGCAACATCTGGGCTGTCTGGAGGATTAGAATGTTGGATGCGGACGTTGTTTTGGCTCTAAAACAACTGTGACATTGATTCCTTTCAGCAGGCACAAGATACTATCTCTTGCCGTCCTCCACTGCCTCCACTCGGATAGGCTGGGATCCTGTATCTAATTACCTGTGCAGCTAATTACCTCTGCCACGTTAAGCAGGGGCGGTAATCTCATTTCTTTTGCAAGTCCATTTGATGACATCAAACTGTATTATATTCCCCTTTTAGTGGATGCTGTCAAAACCACCACAGCACCACCCAGGACCCGACAAGGAATCAGCCTGCCTATGACACGGCTGCACCTTGCATGTTTTTGTTGATGCCTTTTCTTTTCCTTTTTGTTGTTGTTTTTTTTTTTTACAGTGTGCTATTAAATACCTATATCTGAGTCATCTCCCCATAGCTCCATTTGTTTGATTAGCATTACGGTGCTGCAACAAGACACTATATCGGTAGTAATCGATCTGATTAGCATGGAGATGATATGAACACGGATTGTATTGATGTTTAATAGTGCAGGCATCCAGGTGCTGTAAATATTATAGATGTTTTCGTATGCTGTACGCAGGTCTCTGTAATGAAGACAGCGACCACAGCAGATTTTAGAGCTCGATGATTTATTTTCTGCCAAGTGCCACGGTGGGTCTCACACAGTATATGGCACTCCCGTACTGGGTCTGCACAAAATGTTTTAATCAGTGTTCAAAATAACGCAGATATTTTCACTGGACAGATTCTAATCTTGCTTTATTAAGAGATGCTTGCTACACTGCAGTAAAAAGCTTACTGCAGTCTCATTGAAAACCAGCCACATTCTTCTGCGAACCATATCCTCAGGTTACTTTATTATTATAATGCATCCCATTTTTTAAAAAGACCTGCCAGAGTTTTGTGTAACAAAACCACTTTGCATTCACACCACGTAGTCGAGCTTAAACTTTAGCTATCGTATCTGTTTTCGCTTTGATTAAATTTTTTGCTAAAGATCACTCATTGATCTGGGATCTGCGGGTGAAGGGAGAATCAGCTGACCACCATTTGGGAGCTGGCTCTTGGCAGCATGTGATGAACAGAAGGGAGTCTCTGCCAAGGAACATTTTGTGTGAATTGATGAACCCTTTGCTGGGATACAGTGGAGAGAGGACATTCCTAGAAAAAAGATCTTGCTTTGATACTGGGCATTAATCCTGGCATCTACATATTTCTATAAACTCTTTTTATAAAGTAATAGAAAGTGGAGGTCAGGAGATTGCTGGGGGTTTTTCATTGTTTGAGAAAAGAAAATATTTGGAGTTTAGGGTCTTTTTGTCTGTCCTCCTCTCTTCTCCCCTCTCCCCATTATACATAGACACTTGGTACCAGAGCCAAACATGATTACTAATTTCTAAAATCGTTCTTGTTCATCCTTCTGGACCCCCGCCCCCCGCCCCGTTATCCATACCTGGAGAGCTACCATTTGCCTGCTGCTACTCCGAATCCCCCACTTTGGACAGTTTTCCTGAGTGTGCCCGCCCTCTAGCCGTTCAGAGGGTCTTGCTCTGAGCACTCCTAGAGCCTTGTACATGGCTTCTGTTACTATACTCCTGACCCTATGCTTATCTGTCCATGCCATTGGCTTTGGAATTGAGAGATCCTTGAAGGCAGTAATTAATAATCGCCCATATTGGTATACATGGCAACTAGCAGAGTGCTAGGCATTTATTTTTTATTTAGCACACATATATGGAGTGGCCTTGAAGCTTCATTCTAGAGAGAGAGAGAAAAAGTTAAAGCACAATTATGTAGCAGATGGTGCTAAGTAGAAAGAAAGCGAGCCGGAAGGGGCAGGGTGAGGTGGAAAGCACTATCTTATATGGGGTCAAGAGGAAGGTCTCACTGAGAAGGTGCCGTCAGGGTGGAGTGAGCAAGGAGTGCCCAGGCCCTGAGACGGGGCACACGCACACTCTTCAGCAGTAACAAGAGAACATCTGTGGCCGGAGCTGACGGAGAGGAGGGAGGGCGGTGGCAGGTGAGGTCAGATGCGTGTGGTGGGAGGGGGAAGGCTGTTTACATCACTGTGGGCTTCACCAACATTCTGGCTTTTACTTGGAGTAAAGTGGGGACTCCTTAGATTAGATGAGAGGTTTCGAGCAGGGAAGTGAAATCATCTGATATGTCATGGCAGTTGTGGGCTTGCTCTGGCTGCTGCGCTGAGAACATGGTGGAGGTGAGGTAGGGGGCAAGAAGTGCCATGGGAGATGTCAGGGTCTTGGACCATGGTGACCCCAGAGGAGGTGAAGGGATGTAGTCAGACTCTTGGTATATTTTGAAGACAGCATCAGTAGGATTTAATCATGGTTTAGATGGGAAATGACAAAGAGGAGAAACAAACGCAATTCTAAGAGTTTTCTCTGCAACTACAGGAAAAGGGTCTCCTCTTACTGAGACAAGAGAGACCCGCTGAAGCGATCTGGGCTAGGGGAAAGGAGAATCAGTAAGTGCTTACTGTACATGTTTAGTTGGAAATAACTGTTCTACATCTAGGTGAAAAGATCATTTGACAGATAGTGACACAAAGACTGAAACTTAGAGAAAAGATCCATAGAGAAGAATAAATGGGGGTGTTTCAGCATAGAACTGGTTTTTGTCGTGGCACTGGGTGAGCACACTTAGAGAGTGAGGGTAGGTCTGACCTAGCACCTTCCAGGATCTAAATACCAGAGAAAGGGTGGGAACATGGAGGGATTGGCACAGAAGGAAAATCAAAAGAGAACACGGTGTCCTGGCAACCAAGTGAAGGAAGGAGGAGGAAAGGATCCACTGTATAAGATGAGTAAGAGAGGGGCTGAAAATGGCAAGTTGAAGGTCATAGGTCTCATCTAGGATTGCTGTTTCTCTGAACTGGTAGGGACGAAAGTGCAGGCAGGTAGTAGAGCTAGGGTTTTCCAGGGGTGATGCTGTGCAGGTGAGTGGAGAAACGGGGATGGACCAGGAGGGATTAGAGGGTGAAAGGAGGGATTTCTATTAGATGACCCTAAGTAACTAAACAAATGATAGTTATATGGTGGATTAGTACATGAGCAAATGAATGTGCCTGAAGATTTCAAAGCTGTGTTGTCCGAAAGAAATAACATGGGAACCATAGGTGTAGTTTTACGTTTTCTAGTAGCCACACGAAAATATAAAAAGAAACAGGCCAAATTCATTTTAATGACTTTTATTTAACTCAATATGTACACATATTTATTTCTTTTTAAAAATTTCTATAATTTTTTTAAAGATTTTATTTATTCACCAGAGAGAGACAGTGAGAGGAAGCAAGAGCATAAGCAGGGGGAGCAGCAGAGGGAGAGGGAGAAGCAGGCTCCCCGCTGCGCAAGGATCCTGATGCAGGACTCGATCCCAGGACCCTGGAATCATGACCTGAGTCGAAGGCAGACAGATGCTTAACCCACTGAGCCACCCAGGCGTCCCCAAATATTATTATTTCAAGATATAATTAGGGTACTTGATTAAGGAAGTTTATGCTCTAACTCTTCGACATCCATATGTATTTGACATACACTGTATAGCATTGCTCTGCTCAGGGAAGCGCATTGCAGGTGCTCACCAACCACGTGCGAGTAGTGGCTGCCCTACTGGGCAGTGCAGTTCTTGATACTGTCCCTCTCAAATAAGAAAGTGCTATTGTGGAAAGTAAAGCAGAATAACTTGTGTTAATTCACATTACTTATTCAAAGTATATAATTGGTGCCAATTGTTGCAAGCTGAATAAGAAGCAGTAATTAATTGGCTGCATTAATATCTCATAAATAAAACTGCTTTTTTCCCATTTTTAAAATTTGCACTTTTTAATAAAATATTTTTCAATTGTGGTAAAATAGACAAAACCTAAAATTCACTGTCTAATCCTTTTAAGCGGACAGTTAATGGTAATAAGTACATTCGTATCGTTAGGCAACCATCACCACAGTCCAAGCTCTTTTCATGTTGCAAAAAATAATAATAATAAATCTTTCTGTCTTGCAAATCTGAAACTGTATACCCATGCGGTGATAAATCCCTGTTCCTCCCTTTTCTGTAATGCCTGTCAATTACCATTCTATTTTCTGTCTCTGTAAGTCTGACAACTCTAGGTAACTTCTAAAAGTGGAACCATAACAGTGTGTGTCTTTTTGTGACGATGGGATACCATTTTAAATCCAAGAAAAAATAGAAGAGAAAGTGCTGGTAAAAATGTGAAGACATTGGAACCCTGGTGCACTATTGTCAGGATTTTAAAATGGAGGAACACAGGGGCACCTAGGTGGCTTAGTCCTTAAGCATCTGCTTAACGGCTCAGATCATGCATGATCCGAGGGTCCTGGGGTCGAACCCCGCATTGGGCTCCCTGCTCAATGGGAAGCCTGCTTCTCCCTCTCCTGCTCCCCCTGCTTGTGTTCCCTCTCTTGCTATGTCTCTCTCTGTCAAACAAATAAGTAAAATCTTTAAAATAAAAAAAAAATGGAGGAATACAGTATGGTGTGTCCTCAAAAAAATATAAATAAATAAATAAAATCACTCTATGATCCAGCAATTCCACTTTTGGATATATACTCAAAAGAATTAAAAGCACGATTAACTCAAAAAATTATTTGTACTCCATGTTTATATTAGCATTATCCACAGTAGGTAAAACATGGAAGGAACTCCAGTGTCTGTTGGATAAATAGAGAAGCAGTATGTGATGTACACATACAATAAAATATTATTCAGCCTCGAGAAGGAAGGAAATTCTGACAAAGAGTGAAGCTATGGTAAGTAGAAAACGACTATGTCCCTTTCAAAGACACTAAGACATTATCTCAAACATTCTCTTTTAGTTAAAAAAAAAAAAAAGGTTAATTGCCATTTCAGCTATGTGGTTGCAGTGAAATCTGAAATGGGTTTAATGTTATTTATAACATTTATAAAGTTTTGGGTGATTTAAAGGGCAGTAAGGGTTTTTTTTTTTTTTGATAAATTATACATGTTGGTACTCAAGATTAATGGTGTCCTTTGCAAAGAATGTGTGTATTCTACTCGGATCTGTTGAAATCGTAGTAATGGAAGAGCATTTTTGCAAGGTTGTATGTTACACAGACATTTTCTTTAAACAAATAGTTTGAGGTGAGGAAAAACAGAGAAAGGAGTGCAGACCAGGGTTGGAATAGTTGAAACTGATTTTTTAGGATTACTAGAAAAGTATGGTAAAAACCATGTTACAGCCATAGGCATTTTTATTTTTATTTTTCCCTGCATTTTCTGTCTATGGACAAATGGAACGTCCCTGCCTTGATTTTCTCCTTAAAAAGAGATGGACTAAATGCTCCTTAGGATATGACAGTTCTGAGACTCTCTGACATGGAGCTTGTTACAGTAAATTGGAAGTTTATAGTGAATTGTAACTGCTAGACACAAATGCTTAGCATCCAATGAAAGTATGAAATAAAGAAATAAACACTGTAAAACACAGCTTGGAGCTTGCCCCTGGGTTGAGTTACTGGTGTTTTGGAGATGGACATTTAAAGTGGATTTCATGAAAACAAATTCCTTGGATTTACTTTTTCAGATTTTTAAAATATTAAATATACTTATAGACTACGTGAGTAAGATGTTGGAAATAGTACCTTTCAAACAACAATAAAAGACAGAATGCCTTTGGCTTATAGAGGATATATATATCCTCTCTCTCATATATATATATATATATATATGAAGACATTGTAAAAAAATATTTGGAGAAATATCAAATTTATTTAAAAAGGGAAAATGAGCTTTATCCATTTAAGGTAGAAACTGAAAATATTTGGACTAAAGTAATATACATTTTGAAAAGTAGAAGGTTAAGGAGAAAGATTTTTTTAAAATAAATAATTCAAGTGTGCATAGAGGTGTGAAAGAAAGGGTGTGCAAATGTGCATTTCTTTTGGGAAAAATCAAGGCGTGCACTTAAAAATAGAGAAATACAAATCTAGACAATTAGGAAGTGCTGGGATACATTATAAACGAACGTAGTTTATTTTCCTTTTTGAAGCTGTATGTTTTTAGAGGCATTTTTATAAGACTAGTTTGGGATGTCTTTTGCAATTTTAAACCAAAAGCTTCTTATGAAACTTTTAAAAAAGTGTTGCTTATCATATTCATATAACCATATAGGTTCTCATAGTTTTGTATTACCTAGACCTTTAAAACTCAGTGTAAGTTAGAGACTTCACAAAAATATTGATGTTATAGTCCAGCCAAAGTTAGTCTTTTTCATACTATCATATATTTAAATGTTATATGTGAATGAGGTTTTTTAAGTTTACATTTATTTATGCTAAATTCGTATATAACATATTTTTGCAATAAAAGAAAATATGTAATTCTTACACAAAATTCTGTACTAAAAATTCACCGTTTGACTCAAGTAAACTAATTCAAACTAAGTGAGCTCCAAAAGAAAGAACTGACATTAACATTGCTTCGTTGTGCTTTATCTCCAGGATATTTTTATTCTCTCTAATCAGATTCCGTGTAGATATAATCCTTTATCTCTGTTTAAATTCATTTCTTCTGACAGCTTTTGAGTGTAGGAACTGAAAAAACGAATACATGCACGAGAGCAAGTCAGTGGGACAGGAGTTGGAAAACTTACGTTAAAGGGAGTAATTATTAAGCTATATGAGGGTTCCACCTGAAAGATACACCATCTTTCGTTTTGTTTTTTGTAAACAGTATCTGAAAAGGTAGACAAGACACAAAGAACAGTACTATCAATTTAGCTATATAGTAAAGAGTTCTCTTAAATGAAATCTGAGCATAAATAATTTATTTTCTTATGACTTTTCTTCAAGATGAACATTTTTGTTTTGGAACATACAGACTCTCTACCAAGACTGTGCTTGAACCAAACTTTTCCACTGTGTGACCTTTGACACTGCTCTGTATGCTTGTTCTGTGAAATGGGATTCTGCAAATGCTACCTGTTATTACTATTTGTGACTCTGTTTGGGGCTAATTAAATGAGGAAATGAGAAAACTCGAGGTTAGGCATTAAAAAGGAGAATGAATTAGGTGTATGCAAAGTTTGGAATTTTTGCATTAATGCAACAGTGAGTGAAGGTAAGGGAGGGAAAGCGCAAGTTGGCCTTGGCCTCCACAGTGGACCCCATCTCTGTTTCTGGATATTAACTAAGTAAGGAGGCTGTACTGCCTATCGATGAGGCGAAGCTCAAGGAGTCTGCATTTAGGCTCCCTGGGTCCCAGTGGTGATAGCATGAACACTTTTATCCAGTCCATTTAAATTTTGGTTACCAGTTTTAGGAAATGAAGATAAATTTAGGACCCTCATACCATAGAGATTTGCAAGGACCTACTGAAACCACATCTGTAAATCACCTTACACAGTTCCTGTCACCATCTAAAAGCTTCACAAATGTTAGCAATTAAAATCATCACAGGTATTGTTTCTGTTATTATTACCTGTACTCTCCATGAGAGAGACAAACAACAGTACAACTTATGAGGCAGTTAACTGGACACATATAAAATTGTACTCCTATTAATTAGGAAGGGAGCTTGTCAAATGTCTATTTAGCCAGGTCTAGTACATTAAATGAAGGTTACCTAAAGCTTTAACTATTGTTAACATCCTTGTTACCCGGAATCTCTGAGATGGAAGCTGAGCCTGATTGGAGGTTATAAAATAAGAAAGGCTTTAAACTTTTGTCTGAAAGTAAAAGTTGCTGCCTGGTATGCCTATGGTCTTGCAATACATCAACATGAGTGTATCAGTAGTTAATTGAATCTGTAGGGAAGGGAGAGATTGAGAAGATTTTAACAAGTGAAGAATTACAAAGGGAAATTAATGTACCTTACTCAGTCTTAACATGGGTTCAGTGTTGCAGTGTCATGTATGTTGTTTTTAGTGTTTTTTCGTTACTATATATTTTCATAAATACTTTTAACAAGTAGATCTATAAGGTTTTTTAAGTTCATTAATACTTTAGTTCTGTAAGCTTTGTTTCTGGCATAAGGGGGCTTAGGCATATCAGGAGAATTTGTGCATTTAGGAGGGACCGCTATGCTTGTGTCCTGTTTTCACTTTTATTTTTGTTGAAGTGTAATTGACATGCGATATCCTACTAGCTTCAGGTGTACAAGATAGTGAGTGATTCAGCATTTATATACATTATGAAGTGATCACCACAATCAGTCTAGCTACCATCTGTCACCACACAAACTTGATGCAATTTTATTAACTCTATTCCTTATGCTATACATTGCTTCTGTGTCTTTAATTATTTTACATCTCTAAGTTTGTACCTTTTAATCACTTTCCCTTATTTTCCCATCCTCCCAATACAGCCATCAGATTGTTTTCTGTATGTATGAGTCTGTTTCTGTTTTGTTTTTTATTTTGTTTTTTTTTCTTTTTGATTTCACATGTAAGTGAAATCATACAGAATTTGTGTTTCTCTGACTTACTTCACTTAGCATAATGCCCTCTAGGCCCATTCATGTTGTCACAAATGGCAATTTTTCATTCTTTTTTTTATGACTGAGTAATGTTCCATTGTAAATCTACAAATCTTCTCTCTTCTTTCATCTGTTGATGGCCACTCGGGTTGATTCCACAGCTGGTCTGTTGTAAATAATGCTGCAATGAACATAGATAGAGTTGTATATATCTTTTTGAATTCATGCTTTCATTTTCTTTAGATAAATACCCAGAAGTGGGATGTGTGCATCATTTGGTAGTTCTATGTTTAATATTTTGAAGAACGGCCATACTGTTTTCCAGAGTGGCTGCACCAGTCTGCATCCCCACTCACAGTACGGGAGGGTTCCCCTTTCTCTACATCCTCCCCAGCACTTGTTATTTCTTGTCTTTTTGATAATAGCCATTTGACAAGTGTGAGGTAAGATCTCATTGTGGTTTTGACTTGCTTTTCCCTGATGACGAGTGCTGTTGAGCATCTTTTCATGTGTCTGTTGGCTGACTATAGATCTTCTTTGGAGAAATGTCTGTTCAAGTCCTTAACCCATTTTTTAACAGGATTGTTTGATTTTTGGTAATAAGTTGAGTGTGCTCTCTACATATTTTGGATATTAACCCCTTATTGATTATATTATTTGTGAATATCTTCTCTTATTCAGTAGGTTGCCCTTTTGTTTTGTTGATGGTTTCCTTTGCTGTGCAAAAGCTTTTTAGTTTGATGTAGCCCAGTTCATTTTGCTTTTGTTGCTCTTGCCTGAGAAGATGGATGGTCAAAACGGTATTGCTAAGACTGATGTCCAAGAGCTTACTGCCTATGTTTTCTTCTAGGAGTTTTATGGTTTCCTGTCTTACTTTTAAATCTTTAACCCATTTTGAGTTTATTTTTGTAGGTGGTGTAAGAAAAGTGGTCCAGTTTCATTCTTTTGCATGTACCTGTCCAGTTTGGCCTACAACATTTAGTGATGAGACTGTCTTTTCTTCATTGTATATTCTTGCCTCCTTTGTCAAATATTAATTGATGATGTAAGCAGGGTTTTATTTGGGGGCTCTTATTCTGTTCCATTGATCTGTGTGTCTGTTTTGTGCCAGTACTACACTGTTTTGATTACAATAGCTTTGCAGTATCGTTTGAAATCAGAGGGTATGATACCCCCAGAAAGAACCTCCAGTTCTTTCTCAAGATTGCTTTGACAATTGGGGTCTCTCTGGTACCACACACATTTTAGGATTCTTCCAGTTCTGTGAAAAATGCTATTGGTATTTTGATAGGGATTACATTGAATCTGCAGATTGCTTTGGGTGGTATAGACATTTTAATAGCATTCTTCCAATCTACAAGCATGGTGGATTTCTCCATTTATTTGTGCTCTGTTCAGTTTTTATCAATGTCTTATAGTTTTCAGAGAACAGCTCTTTGATATCCTTGGTTAAATTTTTTCATAGATTTTTTTTGTCTTTTTGTCTTTTTTATGCAACTGTAAATGGATTTTTTAAATTTCACTTTCTAATTGTTCATTATTAGTATATAGACATGCAACAGATTTATGTATATTAATTTTGTATCCTGAAACTTACTGAATTCATTTATTTTATTAAATCATATTTGTATTAGAAGTTTCTAGTTTAGACTTTGTAAAATCAAATATTGTAGGACAAAGAGTTCGTAAGTAGTTGCATAGATATGATGTATTTCCATCCGAAGGCGATGATAAATATAAAATTATTAGACCCTTAGGTATCACAGAAAAACTACAGAACTAAAAAGGAGAAAGGAGTAATACACTATGTCATAAAACTCTGATTAGATTTTTAAGTTAAATTTTTTTTGAAATATTTAAAGATTCACGTTTGGTTATAAGAAATAATACATAAAAGGGTGCTGGGTGGCTCAGTCAGTTAAGCATCTGCCTTCAGCTTGGATCCTGATCTCAGGGTCCTGGGATTGAGCCCCACATCAGGCTCCCTGCTCAGTGGGTAGTCTGCTTCTCCCTCTCCCTCTGCTCCTCCCCCTGCTTGTGCTCTCTCTCTGAAATAAATAAAATATTAAAAAATATATATATGTGCATATATACATATGTATGTGTATATATATATATATATATATATATATATATATATATATATATATATATATAAAGATCCTGTGTACCCTTTACTCAGTTTCCTCCAATGGTGACATTTTGCAAAACTATAGTACAATATTTCAACCAGAATGTTGACATTGATATAGTCAAGATAGAGAACAGTTCCATCACAACAAGGATTCCTTGTTAGAGCTCTGATTGTTGATGACCAAGTTACCTCAAAGGGATCAACTTAATACTAGGCTTAGTTCAAAGAAGCCATCCAGAAAGTTATCAAGACGACATTGATCATTAGTTTCTGCTTCTTAATTGGACTATTCCTGCAGTCAGTTGAGCAGCAACCACCAACAGAGAACAAAAGGCTATTTCTAATATCTCTTTAAAGTAACAAAAATCTTAATATATTTAATAGACCTTAATTTAGTCAATAATTAAAAGATTTCTGTAGATAATAAAAGGGCTAATGGCAGAACTAAACACCATTGATGGAATGGTATGGAATGATGAAGAATTCTGAAAATAGTAATGAGGTTGCACAACATTATATATGTCCTTTTTTTTTTTAAGATTTTTATTTCATTTATTTGACAGAGAGACAGAGAGAGAGGGAACACAAGCAGAAGGAGTGGGAGAGGGAGAAGCAGGCTTCCTGCTGAACAGGAGCCTGATGTGGGGCTAGATCTCAGCACCCTGGGGTCATGACCTGAGCTAAAGGCAGACGCTTAACAAATGAGCCACCCAGGCGCCCCTATGTATGTCCTTAATCACAAAACTGTATAATTAAAAATGGCTAAAATAGTGAACTTTATGTTATGGATATTTTAATATAATAAGAACCACTAAGCAAGCAGACTACAACAAAAAGATTGACCGTTTCTTATCTTTCAACTTTAATTCAGGTTTTGTTTCAGGTAATAACATTTCCTTTTAAAGCCATTCAGTTTATTTTTTAGGCAGAATACTTATTTTATTTAAACAGCTATTGAAAATTTAAGGCAGGTTTCAAGTGTTTCTATAAATTGATTGATTAGTAGTTATGACCCCTGATCTTAAAGTTTATATGCTAGTCTTGGGGTTCAAATATATTAAATGTGTTAATATTTAAATATCTTGGTGGTTTATAAGGCTCCAGAGATACTTTCTGAGTAGCGAGGTGTTTGTTTTTTAGGTAGACTCCAAGCCCAATATGGGGCTTGAACTTATAACCCTAAGATCAAGAGTCACATGTTCTACGGACCAAGTTAGCCAGGCACCCCTGAGTAGCTAGATGTTTCTGAGCTATATAAATAATGGTTTGCTATTTGTTCTACAGTTATCTCCCACATATTTCCTTAAATGAATTGTCCTGCTTTTTTAGGAACTTTAATAAGTTTAAATTGTCTTACTACCGTATTTGGCCAAAATTAAGTTACTTCCCCGTCAGCAGCCCTGAATTTGATGGGCCCTTTCCCAGGGCTCCATTTGGTGGGCTACTGGCCATTGAAAGCCTGGCCACCATTTAAAACTCCTAGAAATGGTAAGTGGTGATACAAAGACCATCCTAGACATCCTCTGGCTGGGGCAAGTGTTTGAGATGGAGAACTCATGTGGACAAGATCTGGAGGAACCATGGTTTAATAGTTGAGTCATTGAATGAGAGGGTAACATGTGCACGTCTATCATTGTCTTAGTCTGTTCAGGCTGCTATAACAAAAACACCATAGACTGGGCTTATAAACAAAGGAAATGTATTTGTCACTGTTCTGGAAACTGGGAAGTCCAATGTTAAGTTGCCAGCAGATCTGGCCAAGGTCAAGTTGCCAGATCTGGTGTCTGGTGAGAGCCTGCTTCCTGGCTCATAGATGTTTGTTTTCTTACTATAATTTCATATGAAAGAAGGGCCGAGGAAGCTCTCTGGGACCTCTTCATAAGGGTGCTAGCCCCATTCCAAAGGATCCCTTGTCATGATATAAGTGCCTCTCGAAGTGCCCACTACAAATTCCATTATGCTGTGAATTAGGATTTAACAGCAATTTTAGAGGTAATATTCAATCCATAGTAGTCACAGAAAAAAGAAAACCCATTTTCTTTTAGGTCTCCGTGGTACTTCTGATTTTAAATGAGTACCTTTATTTAAAAATGAGAAAAATAGTGGTTCTCTTACCTTACTTTATAGAGCTGAAAAAACACTTGGGTAATGAGAGACAAAGCTGCTTAAATTTGAAACCTATTAGCAACAACTTGAATAAAATACACCTTTTTTGTTATCCAAGTGTGATATAAGTGTAAATATTACTTTCCTCTTTATATAAAAAGACCAATAGCCAACTTTTGGTATTAGAGCCACAGACTCCTAGACTCATTGTGTTAGGTGTATGAATTTCTATTCACACCCACATGTGTAATTTATTTTGTTATACATAACCACAATTGGGTAAAACCATTATAATGTGCTAAAACATATCCATCTCTTTGAAACCCAATACTGTTGTTTGTATCAAAAACTTCTTGACTTTGTGAATCTCACCAATCAAGAATGCTGTAATTTCGGCAGCCATCTTTCTAATTGGTTCACAAATTTTCTATTCTTTAATTTCCTGAAAAATTCCATCATTTTCTTATTTATCTGAAATAAAATGAAGAACTAATATAATTCAGACTGTCTTCTTCTTTTACTCTCTAACTTTTCATTAAAAGAAAAAAAAAGGCAATCTTTGAGGTGGCCTTTTATATGTAAATCTTATTTTGCCTCTAACCATTATTGAGCTTTGTAGAAGCTAAAACTTTAAAAACCTGTGCCAAATAGAGCTATATTTTCAGTCTCTATAGAACCTTCTTTAAAATTAGGTGACCAAACTCTACTCAATGCTGAGATTATTCATTATGCTGTCAATGTATAATTATCGGTCTACTATTTGTAATTTCTCTGTGCTAAAGTATCCCATTTGCTATGAAATGCTACTTAAAAGAACATCATTGATCTATACCACACATAGGAGTTTTGAAATCTTGCCATCTGAAGACATTGCACCCTTACAATAAAAGAGGCTCTGATTTTTTTTTTTGCCAACAACCGCTTTATAGTTCTTTTTCAATTCAATATTACCTTTTGTTAAACTTTTAAAAGAAGTCTTCATTGCTTTCTTTTGTTAAACTGCTTCTGCATTCTTTATAGTCCAGGATAGTTTTACTAATTAAAATAATTTAGCTTTACCACTATTCAACCAAGTGATATTAAAATGCCTTGTAATAATTATTTTTTAAATTTGATTTTTTAAAATTTATTTGAGAGAGTGAGCAATCTTGGGTGGGGGTGGGGAAGAGAGCAGAGGGAGAGGGACACAAGCAGACTCCACGCTGAGTGCGAGACCTACACAGGCCTGAATCCCACAACCCTAAGATTATAACCTGAGCCAAAATCAAGAGACCAACACTTAACCGACTGAGCCACCCAGGTGCCCCTAAAATGCTTTATAATGATTAATTGCAATATTGACCCTTGCCATTATTAATTGTTACAATGGGGACCTGGCCATAGCCCTTAATTTGGCTTTTTTTTTTTTTAAACTTGTACGTAACACACCATCAGTAATCACTACTAATATAGAGGATATTGATTTCCATTTACAGTTTCTTCCAAGGAACTTTATCAAGTACCTTTGGAAATATTGTATAATTTCCATCCTGTAGGTAAACCTTAGTGTCTGTTTTATTTACATTAATTTTTAAAAAGATTTTACTTATTTATTTGACACAGAGAGAGAGGTATTACAAGTAGGCAGAGACGCAGGCAGAGAGAGAGGAGGAAGCAGGCTCCCTGCTGAGCAGGAAGCCAGATGCAGGGCTTGATCCCAGGACCCTGAGATCATGACCTGAGCCAAGGCAGAGGCTTTAACCCACTGAGCTACCCAGGCGCCCTTTTTACGTTAATTTTAATACGTGTCTTGGCAAGAGGTAAATTTTCTATTATTAGGTTACAATTATCTATAAACTGTAGCTATATCAATCGCTTTAAATTCTACTCATTTTTCAGAAATTCTGAAGTGTCCCTGAAAGCTGTGCTGGGTTTTTTTCTTAATTAAGATTGGATGTTAATTGGAATAGTATTTAATTTGTCTTTTGTTACCTATTTTTAGTTGTGTCTGTTTTTTATTTTATAAAAGTACATTGGTCCATTTGATGATCTTTTATATGTTTCACTGCATTTTCTTCAACTTTGTCTTATTCAAAATTGATTTGGGCTCCACACTTTGATAATGCTACTAATCTTCTTTTAAGGTTTTTAAAATATACGTAGATTTTGAGTATATTAGTGAATCACTGTTGTACTGAGTTAGGCAGTCTATTGATTCTTATTTAAAGATAGTGAGGCAGCGCAGTGAGGTGAAAAGAGTCTAGGCTTTGGAGTAAGATAAACTTGGGATTGAATCCTGGCTTCTCTCTGTTCCTGGGAAAAATCACTCAAACTCTAAATTGCTAGGTGGTTATGAGAAATAGCAGAGATAACATATAGAAATCCCTGATAAATAGCAGTACTTAAATGTTCCTCTTCTTTGCTTGAGTTGCACTAAGTGAAAGAGAAGGTAAATATTCAAAAGAAGCAACTGGAAGAGCAGTGATGTTCTGGGCTGTAGTCCTCAAACAGTGCTGGCAGGTGGATGGACTTGGTGGCCCACAGGGCGCGGTCTGGAGGGCTTTGGAGGAGAGGAGGAGAGGGAGAGGGGAGGCAGAGGAGGGCTTCTGATCGTTCTTGCTGGTTTCTGCCGCTATAACTCTCACTTCCCTTCAAGTCTATTTAATTGATTATGGTTCAGTCTGAGATTTCTTTTGAAAGGAAAATGGCTTTACTCTTTAAGAACAAGATATTCGAGGGGCGCCTGGGTGGCTCAGTGGGTTAAAGCCTCTGCCTTCGGCTCAGGTCATGATCTCAGGGTCCTGGGATCAAGCTGCACATCCGGCTCTCTGCTCGGCAGGGAGCCTGCTTCCTCCTCTCTCTGCCTGCCTCTCTGCCTGTGTGTGATCTCTCTCTTCCTCCCTGTCAAATAAATAAATAAATAAATCAGCTTAAAAAAAAAAAAAAAGAAAGAAAAGCTTTTTTTTTTTTTTTAAAGTGTTGTTTGCCCTCTGGAATGCTTCAAAAGGGAGCACCTTCGGCCTCAAATGTCTGGTGTAGGTGAGGGACTGAGCACATGCTGGGTACGATGGGAAAATGCCAGTAGGTGTCATGGGTAAAAGTGGAGTGGGGGTGTTAAAATTAGATTTTATTGGGGGGCTGCTCCCCACTCAGGGTTTTCAAGGTGAATAAACTCAGCTTACGATTTGAGTTAATGGGGTGGGGGGAGGAGGAAGTGTCCTGAGGACCAGTGGCAACCATCCAGCAGTCTTTAACAACTTAAAATATTCCTGGAAGTGAAAAGCTGCTAAGTCAGGAGGAATGGAAACAGATAAGGATAACTTGTGAAAGACTAAGACACTTTAGGGGTTAATATAAGAAAATGAAAATTGAGGTGCCTTTCAGAATAAGATGGACGGCAAAGAGAACAAGACTTGAAGGGGGCAGTTGTGGCTGTTTTCTATAATTTTGATTAAGGTGATTTTGCTAAATATTGTTTGTTTTTTTTTTTAAAGAAGTTGATTTTAGTTTGTGATTCATACAGTGCCACCTTCTATTCCTGACCTGGACTGTATAATGGGTTAAGTAATTTTTCTTTGGCTAACGTGAGAGGAGACAGTGTATTATTTGGAAGTCACAGTAACCATTTGGTCAAAGAGGTAGAGTGAACCCTGTTTCCTGTCTTCTCTGTGTATGATTCTGGTGTAGGTATCCTTGTCAGAATGAAACTCATTTACACTCAGACTTTTCATGCTTTGATGCACCACAATAACTCTGTCATCTCATAAAAAAAGTGAAAATTACAGTTAGAATGCCAAATCTCTTTTTTTTCCTTTTTGTTTTCTCCTTTCTCCTGTGTGCACATACGTATGCTTGTGTCCAAATGAATGAATGTCTGGGAGAGAATTCTCTTCCCTTGCCAGTTGTATATATGGATGGTAGAGCTCACTATTAACTACAGAACACATGGTATTCAGACTCTTATTATTTCTTTCGCTCCTTGTGGTATCCAGGCTGTAATTTGAGTGCCTTCTCTTATGTTGGTAATTTGGCAACTATTGTTCTCTTTAATAACCATAGCCTGAGAGATATATTAGCTGCCTAACTAATATTTTAAAAGGAATGAGTTCAAAATCTGTTGTCCTAGTCAGACTGACTTCTAGCTCTGGAGGAGGCTTTCTTTGTAATGTGGCCACCAAGTGGTATTTTTCCCAAGCTTTTATGTTCTCCACTTTACATTTATTATTTAGTCTGCATGATTTCCTAACGCATTTGAATTCAGGTGCTCAGGATGATCTCCTGGAGAATGCATGCTATTTACAGATAATGAACGTTCCTTGGAAATTTCAGCATCTCTCTAGAGAACTAGGTATACTGAAAAAAAAAATTGAAGCAAAGTTGATAATTCCCTTTGAAAAATGAAAAACATTTAAGTTTTCTTAGCAACGAGGAGAATATCTTTGGAAGACTATGAGTACATCTATGATAGACGCTCTGAGTCCACAGGGCCATGCTTCTTGGTCTTGGCATTAAAAGCTTAAATTGTAGTATGCCTTCTATTTTTTCATTTGAAGGTAAATTATATTATGCAATAAAATCCCTCTGGAGGAAAATTCCCAATGCAGCTAATTTCTCTGGAGAACACTGCTGATAATGTAGAAGAATTTATTCTTTTCAGAATTTTTTTTTCTGTAGTTCTTAATAATAGAAGAGAAATTTTGGGCTCAGGCAAAGCCTAATTTTCATGGGATTCAGAGTTCAGTCAGTGCATTATCATAAAATTGTGCTTTTTATTGATATTGTAAGACTATCTTGACTTAGATTATTTTCCAGACTTATTTCTTTAAAGTTTTTCAAAAGTTCTCTTCCCTGTTTTTGATACCCATTGCATTCACTGCAAATTATATTGTTACTAGCCTGTCTATCATAATAATTTAAAGCATTTTCTAAGCCCCTTGGTGCTATTCTATACCAAATGAGTTAAACAGACACAATTTCTTCCTTCTTTGACTTTTAATGCACCAGAATAATGATAGCAAAGGAAATAGGACATTCAGAAATATGAACACGTTACGACTTCTTAACCAATGTATCATAAAAATTTTGAGCTAAAAGGAAATTTAAATATACTTGTGTATAATTATCACCTATTGAAGGTGAAATTGAATCCTATGTAAATGAATCACCCAAGTTCATACAAAACACCAGTGGAAGAAATTGAACTGAAATACCAGATCTCTTCCTCGATCATTTTTCTTGTGCATCAGACTTCCAGGATAATAAAAGATGTTAGCAATATCTTTAAGCTGTTTTACCGAGTGGGAATATCTTTTTTTTTTTAAATATGATATTTGGAGGTGTACGATGGGGGGGGGATTGCTACCATTCTTTTTCATACGAAAATAATTACTTTAACATTTGCATAATTCTTTATAAAAAAGAGAAGTCTGGGAGAAACAAAAGGATACAAGAGACTGACTTAAGTACCATAAAGGCAAAAGGGGAAAAACTAGAGCCTAGATTCTGTTGGTCTTGATGCCATCTTCTGTAATTGTTGAATTCTCCGTGAACCCGATGAATTAGCAGCACCTAAAAGAATAATCGATGCTATCAAACATCTAAAAAAGATTGTCTAGCCAGAATAGTGGTTTCCTTTTTCTATAAGTCTGTGAGATTACCTGACCAGGGAGTTTCCATCAAGGTAGTATGTTTGACTTGGATAAAATGTATTAAGCAACAAACAAAAAACAACACTCATGAGACCTTATGGCCTAGATAAGGGCATGAAACTGGGTGACAAAACAGATGAGTGGATTTATGCTGTCAGGTGTGTTCTTCAGCAAAACTGGTTTCTGTTTCTTGTAACTGATTACAGCCAAATGGTAATTTATTACTAGGTGTTTACATATGTCAAGGGCATGCATCAGAGTTCAGACATCATGCCATTAGAGCCCATTCACACAATTACACCTTAAAACAAGGAAGGACACTGTCATATACACTTGTCAAGAGTGTAAATTGGTCCAAGTATTTGGGAAAGTAATTTGTCTACATCTGTTAAAACTAAAAATGCATATACTTTTCCACCTAGAAATAACATGGCTAGTAATCCATTCTATAGATATAAAAGGAGAAAAATGATAGATATGTATCTGAGAATATTTATTGCAGTATTGTTAATAATGGTTAAAAAAAAAACCCTAAATGCCCATTTATACCACTCATATTAGAATGCTTGGGAATATATGCCATGTACATACTATTCATCCCCCACCCGTGGGGGAAAAAACCCCAAAAAACAAAAAATAAGGTAAATCTATGTGCACCACTCTTGGAACACGTGTACCATGCATACATAGTACAGTGCTGATAGGGGCAGATATGGGCCAGAATATTTGGATTTGATGAGAGGCTTCCACTTCATAACTCTAAGACTAAAGGCACGTCACGTAACTTGTATATGCTTCAGTGTCCTCACCTGCTATACTAGGGTTCTCCAGAGAAACAGAACCAACAAGTATGTGTGAGTACGAGTGTGTATGTGTGTATAAAGAGATTTACTGTAAGAAATTAGCTCATGCAACCATGGAGTCTGGCAAATCCTAAGATCTACAGGGTGAAGTTGGCAAGCTGGAGATCCAGGAGAGCTGATGGTTTACTTCAGTATGAGCCTAAAGGCCTGAGGACCAGGAGCTAATGTTTCAGTTTGAATGCAGAGGCAGGAAGAAAGCTGACATCCCAGTTCCAAGAATTCTCTTTTACTTGTAGCGGATCAACTTTTCTGTTCTATCTAGTCCTTCAGCTGATTGGTTGAGGCCCAACCATAATCAGAGACTTATTCCATCTATTATGTAGTGGTCTCATCCCAAATCCTCACAACAGAAACACTCAGAGTAATATCTGAGCCGATATATGTGACTTAGTCAGGGTGACACCTAAAATGAACCATCACACCTATAAAATGAATTTAGTGGGAAAACTGCCATGGAAGCTTACAGAATTGACTCTTAAAGTTGGCAAGTTGGTGGTGAGCAGAGTTCAGAGAGTTTTGAAAGGGACTTTGACTTAGTTTGACGTTTAGTATTTTTTAAAAGTGGTGTGACTGGGGGTGATTTTAGTTTTGGAAACAAAATAAAATATGTTGCCCAGTATTCTGGTGTATGAATCAGCTGTAATTCAGTATTTCCTTTGTTGCTGGACATTGAGATTTTTTTAAAAACTATAAGAGAAAGGCATTCCAAATAAAAGAAATAGAAATGGGGCTTCTGGGTGGCTCAGTCAGTCAAGCATCTGTCTTCAGCTCTGGTCATGATGTCAGGGTCCTGGGATCTACCCTGCATCAGGCTCTCTGCTCAGCAGGGTATATAGGGATACCCTAGATAAATGGATAGATAGAACATTATGAGCTGATTAGGTGTTGAAAGTAGAGTATTGGTCTACCTGCATTTAGTAGGCATTCCAAGCAAAATGTTCTTTGGTAGAAAGCTTGGAAAACAGAGGATTGGATGAAGAAACTCTGCAATAGTGACCTGGATGAAGAGAAAGCAAGTAGGGGATATGTATGAGGTTGCAAAGAGAAGCAGGTTTCCCAGGATTTCGAAGATTTTATACAAGAAGTTGAGAATTTTGATTCTTTCCTTGAGCATAATATAGCATCAGTGGGCTAAGAGCTTAAAAAAAATTATCCCAGTGAACTTAATATATATATATATTAAGAACAGAACTTTTTTTTTTTTTTTTGTAAGGGAAGAGTCATCTAAGGAAGGGAAGTTTGAGGAAGTAGAAAGAAGTAGAAGGAAAGTAGAAAGGAAGAAACTTGTAGTACCCATGGTAAAAGATAAATTGATTCTGTACTTTCTAGCTAAGGGAAGTAGGGGTTAAGATGAAGACAAAGCTGTTAAATATTGGCATGATTGAATGAAGATATGAAAAAGAAAATTTTAAAAATTGAGTTAGAAATGACCTTAAGATGTGTGGCTTCTGAAGGCTTGCCTGTACCTATGAAGAAGATAAGCTTAAAAACAGGATCTTTATTCAAGTGGTCTATAAAAGGGGTACCAAACCAGTAATTTAAGATTAATCAAAGATGACCGTTCTAATAATACATTGTTCATCAAATATCACTTCATTTTATAGCATTTTGTTAGCATTTTTGTTTTCTTTGTGTGTCTGTGAGGATTTGAAACACGAAGCACGTAGACCTGCTTAATAATGCCTGAATAAATGAAGGAACAAATAACTAAGTGCACATAGAAACCAGTATGTGGGAAATCATTGTTTCCAGTTGTTCTGGGGCAGGAGATGGAGTAGATGCTTAGATGATTCCAGGTTAGGAAGGCAGCTTAAGTGCCCTCCTGTACTGAGGTGCCCATCACAATGCCAAGTACACTGTAAGCTCAGTGCTTGGGAGCTGCAATTATCATCAACATCCTTGGTCTCTGCAATATCAGAGGTGTTGACCCAATGACAAGGAAGTCTAGAGAGCACCAATGCCAAGAAGCCATGATAGTGCTTGTATTTTCTAGTTTCTATACCGTTTTGGGAGATAAGAGCTCATCATCAGTATATCCCCAGTAATTCAAGAAAGTTTTCTCTTCAATTTCCAGTGATGTCTCCATTTCATAAAGGTAGAGTAATTTTATCAGAAATTTGCTTCTGGGCTCAGAAACCTCTATTTCTGTCTGCAAAAGACAGAAAATTTCAATGAGGCACTAAACGTGAATTTCACCCTTTGGTACTTGTGACACAAAGTATATGTGGCTTTTTGCAATGTCAGCAGAAAGTTGTAATTGATATCTGCACATAGCAACAATTTACTTGAAGGTTTTAGAGAAATAAAACATATATTTAAACAAACTAATATATTATTGGATACAATACAATATTTGCCTGAATTTGTTGGTTGGAATACCTGAACTTAAAAACAGTTTGGTATCAGAAAAGGCATTTTCAGAAATATTCCTAGTCTTCTAGACTCTAGTATTCATTTGGGTTATTCCTTTAGCTTTGTTTCTTGATAAAACAAAAAATGTTTTAGAAACATTATATGGTATGCTTCGAAAGCAAGTTCAGTAGATTAATCTGCAACATAAAAAAAACGCATGACAATTTAGAAGTGATGTTTATTCTTGATTTGTATACCTTGTTGTAAAATTACTGTAACCTTGTAGTCACATATTTTTATACTGTTGGATCTTACCTAGATTGCCTTAAAGGAATGATCCAGATGTTTAATGCAGTTGACCTTTAATTTGCATTGGATATCATGTTGTATTAATTATAGATCATTTATATTAGTGTTTTGGCTTTCATAGTGATCTTATGTGTGTAAAGAAGATATTTCTCTTCGGATAAACATAAACGGTAGTAATAGTTTTATCACATTTTAAAAGTGTACAGTACACAGATTTCAAATGCATTTCAAGCAGTTGGTTTGTTTGAAGGAGATACAAATATGAAGAATTGGTAAGAATTGATTTTGTAGCATGCCCAACATGTGTTTGCCTTTTGATATTAAATATAGGCAAGTCTCCCAAATCATTGAGCAGCAGGAAAAAAAAAAGTTAAAAGTTTAATTTGGAGATAGCTAAATATAAAACTACTTGAAAAACCAACAGGAATAAGCAAGGAATGTTTGAGTTTTCCCTTTGTTTATTTCTGTTATTATAGATCTATTTAATTTCAGTTCTTGTTTGTTCCTTTCGCCCTACATTTATCAGAATACTTCCATGTTCACCTGGCTAATCTGAATACTAACCATAACAAATAGATGTTTGGAAGCATTAAAGTGATGACTTTCAAAGGGGCTATTATCATTTATCATGGAAATGAATTCAGCCCACTGATGGTAATTTAGCCTACAGGTAAAATGAGCATCATATGTTTATAAAATGAATTTTTCAAATGTTTGATTTTCTCAAAATAATGTTTCCTAAGGATGCAATATTGCATTTAATATTATGTGCACAGGAGATACTTTATCTCATAAATCCCCAAATTCTCTGCTTAACCATCATAGAAGGATTGAGAGATTGGTTCTAAAAAATATTCAGTGGACAAAGTTTCCTAACTTTTTATAGAAGTATCCTATTGTATCCCTCATTTTTGTAAGTTCTCTGTATTATAGGTTAGTTACAATCTTGGGCCCCCAATCAGACTTTCTGAAATTGACTCCAGCCCCACCACTGAAGAACTGTATATTACCGCTTGCTTTCATTTCCTCCTCTGATGACAATACTGACCCTATTTGACCATGAGGGTCAAATGAGCTAAAGCCAACGTGGTTGGAGCCACAGTTCTCATGGTACCCAAACTGTGAGCTGAGGTACCCAGGGGTCACCACAGAAAATTCAGGGGGTCACCGCACAATATTATAAACTTCTGTGAAACAACACCCGGACTATTAGCCTGTGTTATTTTGGCTTCAAAATTAGATCATACTTTATTCTTTTTGAGGGTGTCATCTCTTTGTGCAGCTGGGTTTTTGTTAGTTGCTGTGATTAAAAAGCAAGTACTGTGTGAACATCATTGTGGAACAGGAAATGAAGGTGTGGTGTCTGGTTGAAGACGTTGTGCAGTTCGCAGTGGGCACACATTTCCCACTAGCTGGTAGTTGTGTTTGTTTAAGAATTAAATAAGAATATTATTTTTTGTTCAGTTTATGTGTATTATTTTCTCAAATGGCTACTGAGTTTCTTTAGGATGTAAATAGTTAAATTCTCTGGACGTAACTAGTTAGTGAATAGAACTGATAGGCATTCCATTTGGCCTAAAGACACCATGAAAAAATTACTGAGTTACTAAAGGCACTGTGAACCAAGAAAGTTAGGAAATCTCTAGCTTAGCATTTTCTCATGCCTATGGTAGGCCTTTAGTCAGGGTTGGCGATCACAAAAAATCAGAAGCTGTTTCGCTAAGTTTAACTGAAATTCCTCCTGCCATCATTTAAACTCTTTACTTTTTGTGCAATGACTACTGCGGACTCGGGAGAGGGCAGGGAGGAAGAGAAAAAGAATCAAGGACAAAAGGAAATGAAGTAAATCAGTCCGCTAATGGAGATTGGGACCTCTGACTACAGGAGTGGAAATGAGAGTGACCGTCAGTGATGAATAGTGGATGAGCGGATGAGCGACTGCCTGCTACAAAAAAAGAAAGGGGGGAGGAGCATATCACATAGGAATCACTCCAGAGCCAGGAGAAAACCTATGGACACCACAACTTGGCCTTAAAAACAGAAATCATAATATGGTGGTGCTGAGTTTAGGAGCAGCAGTGCAGAGAGGGGGACAGAAATCAAGGGAGGTTTGAGGGACAGACAGTGGGGCAAGGCAGGAGCCTCCAGCAGTTCTGTGAAGGGGGTGGTGTATGGTGCCCTGGGCACAGAGGACCACGTGTACCCCTAGGAGAGGCTCCTGATCTGAGGCACCCCCCTTGTTCCTGGCCCCAGCCTACAGTTCAGGAGGTCTGTACTGGGAGGCACTGAGCTGGGTTTGACTTTTCAGAAGCTGTGCCAGGCCCTCAGCCAAGGCCTGACACCAAAGCTGTGAAAACACAAGAGAGAGAGGCAGCAACAAGACCCTCTCTTCCTCCCCACATCCCCTCACCTGTTTAGAACCCTTGGCTGGATGAGATGGGTGGAGATACTGAGAAAATTGTTGAGCTGTTAATCTGTGCTCTTACTGTACCTCTCGGTGGATGGCCTGGGGAAGTGCTTGTCACATCTGGAAAACATTTCCTTAATGGAAATCGAGAACATGGTTAGTTAATTCCTTTTAAATATCCCTATATGAACATATATTCTTTCAGCTCCTTTCTCTTAGCCACTTTTTTCTCCAAGTTAAATTATATTACTTTCTTTTCATTTCATCAAAGGGCCCATTCTGCACTTAATAAACTGTCTAATTAATAAAACTTAATTTTAATTTTAGGAAAGTCCCCTCTCTGGAAAAGCCTTCCCCCCAAATAGCTGTATTTCATTTTAAGTTTATGAGTAAGTCCCATTGTTCCTTTGGTAAATGATTGTAATGCTGAAAGTTGTTATGCATCGTTTAAGGAAAATTTTGAATTAAGGATATTTTAATAGTCATTATTTTGCCATATAATTTTAGTTACAAATGTGCAAAGTATTTACTCAGTATATATAACCTTTTCAGAGTTATATGTGGAAAAAATGCAGCTAAAGTTTAGTTAAATAAAACTCTACTTTCAGCATGAAAAAGCTACAAGTATACACAGTATATTTCAGAAGGCTTAACTTTCTCAGACACATGCATTCAGAAGGCTTAACTTTCTCAAACACATGCATTAAAAGTTTGAAACAGTGGTAACATACTTGGGGCTTCCAGAAAGCTCCATCTTCAGAGATTTTTGGCAAGTTTTAACTAATTTATACTCAAGGTACCCCATTCATTAGGTTTTTTTGTGGTTTCCTTGTCACCGATACATATTAATAACATCAGACAAATAAAGTACCTTCCGTCATTGCTCGTCTCAAAGCATTGTAAAAATCAAATATGGGATAATTAAAAATTCATTTGCGGTTTGTGGCTGTGAATTTGACTGCTGGAAAGTTGAGTAGTGGGTCCGTAAGTGTTCTTGATAGGTTTGGTCGATTCCAAGTCCCTCATATTGCATGGAGGGCTTCCGTGAAAGGAGAGTAGGATGTTTTCAAATACAGTGTGATAACTGTGCACACAGGCCCAAATAACTCTCGAAAAGAACTGTTACAATAACTGTTTGGGGTGCCTGGGTGACTCAGTTGTTAAGCATCTGCCTTTGGCTCAGGTCATGATCCCAGGGTCCTGGGATTGAGCCCCACATCGGGCTCCCTGCTTAGCAAGAAGCCTGCTTCTCCCTCTCCCACTCCCCCTGGTTCTGGTCCCTCTCTCTTTGTCTCTCTAATAAATAAAATCTTAAAAAAAAAAATAACTGTTGAAGGTAAATAAATAAATAAAATCTTAAAAAAAAAAAAAACTGTTGAAGGTAAAGACAGTTTATTTTCCAAGGCAAAAAAATTAGGGTCCAGTGATATACTGCTCCTCCATTTTCACTATTCATGCAAAATGCTTTCAGCCAGATATGAGAATATTTTATGCATTTGTGAAACAGAAAACTCTGTTTCTGTTTCATCGTTTCACTGACCATGCCACTTTCATTAAAATATATACAATATATATATGGGTTATATTGAACTTTATAGGTGATTTTTTAGTTCAATTCCCTGTCAATTCCTAATCATGTGTAGTACTTTCTGTTGTATTCATAATATAAAGAGATTCTCTGAAGATATGTAATATTTAAAAATTTTCTTTGTTAACTCAAAGAATAGGCAAAGTTCTTATAAGAACAGTTCAATTTATATGGTAGCATATTGAATTTAAAATGTTCTGGGGATTTATTAAAATTTACATTATTTTTCCATCAGTGCAATTGCATTTTAAATGATAAATAATCTAAAAGAGTCATTTGTAAGAAAAGCTAAATTAGAAAATATTTTCAACGCCTAAAGATGTAGATATTTTTTATAATAAGAGTCTGTGTGAAGAAACTGTAATTAGAACTAATCTATCCATTTGTTCATGGAATTCTAATGAGCAAGCGTATCACATATTCTTAATTATTTGTAGTTTTTTTGACCATTTACATAAATAATCCTTTTCAAATGTAGGTAGGACTCATGATACCAAGTCCGTCTTCTTTTCTGAACTTTTAGCATTTGAAGTAAATTTAAATTCATTCCTTCATTTGACAAGTATTTACTGGGTGCCAACAAGGCTTCAGGCATTTTTCTAGGTATAGAAGATACATACAGTAATGGGCAAAATGGATAAAATCCCCGTTCTCTTGATTTTAGCATTTTAGTTAGGGGAGTCCTCTCTTGAAGACAAGGAAGCAATTAAATACATAACATGTCATGGGTATTTTGGAGAAATATAGAGTAGGGAGAGCCAGAGGACAATTTAAAACAGGGTCCTCAGGGAAGTTCTCACTGACAAGGTAATCTTTGAAGCCTGAGAAGTAATGAGGGCTTGAGGGGTGGCAGATAGAATAGGGCCTCATAGGGCATTTTAAGAACTTAGGCTTCTGTCCTACAGTCTGAGAAGTGAGTGAAGGATTTTTAGCTGAGTAGTAGCATGACCTCACTACCTCTCGGGGAACAGAGTTTGTGCGGGGTGGCTTGGAGGAGCCAGTCAGCAAGCCTTCACAGTAAGTAAGGTCTCCAAGTGAAGATATAATTATGGCTCTGAATCTGGGTATTTGGGATTCACTGACTTAATTGAATGTGGAGGGTGAAAGAAAGAAAAGCTAAGGGTGGTACCAGGGTTTTTGTCCTGAGCAATTGAAAGGATGAGATGATTTGCTGAGAGAGGGAGACTGTGGGATGAGTCCTATCATAGGTCTGAAGTTGGGAGCAGAGACACAGACTGAGATGTCCATTTAAGAGTTCCACCTCTTCATCATCTGGGATAGAATGCTGTACAAACATTGTACCAGTTTTGTTTCTAACTTGAAAGAGAAAGGTATTAACCAACAGTGTGAACAATTAAAGGTGTTTTCTTTTATTCAGGGGATTTCATTTATTGTTCAAATAAAAGCTAATTGTTTTAAGTTCTGAAAGTCTATTATGGATGACATGATTCGTGGATACCAGCCAATGCAAGGTATTATTTTTTTCTTTAGTAGTGAACTCTGGTGGTAGTAATACTAAAAGTGATTGCATTTTCATTATTCTAATCCAATTAACTATTAGAATTTGTGGTTTGGAATAGTGAAAGCTTTTGGGGGGGGATTAGATTACAAGAGCTTACATTACTGGTTAAAACAATTAAAGGTTACAAAATTAAGAAAAGCTTGTAGCGCCAGGTGTGTAGCCCGATACATTTTATTAAGATCTGATGGACATTCTAACATCAGGAGAGAGTTTTTGTGGAATCAAGTTAGAGCAGGAAGAGATAAATGGTTCCTTAAATGGAGAGAAGAAAATGGAAAACATGCACCTTTGAATTTATCTTTGAGAACGTTCTTAATGTAAGCTGAAAGCTGTTGGATTTTAAACATTACAAACAGGCAGCTTGTTTTTAAAACATCATAATGCTTGATAGTGCACTCTCCTAAGGGGAAAATTTCTTTGCTAGAGAGGTTTTGAAAGTTCACATAGAAAATATTCTTCCTTTTTTTTTTTTTGCTGAGATGTCAAATTTGCAAAAGCTAGGGGAAACTATAGTTTTTAAACAGCTGACATGTCATTTGTCCTTTTCTGGAGGATTTTGTGATTTTCCTGTTTTACCAGGCCTAGCTATTTGTCCCACTCTGAACAATGTCTGGCCACTTACTTGTGTCCTGCTCGGTATATCAGCTCCTTTGCAGTAACGCAGTGCCTCTGGCAACTTTTTCTTTGCTCTCCGAGCCTCAAGACCTGCCATCTTGGGTCCCACTGTACCCCAACTTCATTGAAAGCTTGTATTCATGACCTCTCCAATTCTCCCATACACCGTTTTCCCAACATTTTATTATGAAAAACTTAAAATAAAAAGTGGAAAGAGTTACACTCTAAAGACCCATATAGTCACCACCACCTGGATTTTACAATGAATATTTTACTCTATTTGCTTTGTTACATATCCATTCATTTGTCTGTTCCGCTAACCATTCTTCAGTCTGTCTTATTTTTGATGCATTTCCAACTCATCGCAGACATCAGTGAACTGCATTCCTAACACTTTGGCATTTGTGTCATTAACTAGAATTCGATGCTGTTTACAGATTACATACAATTCAACGGGCACAAAACCCAAGTCTATCATTTGATGAGTTTTGACAGATACATACACCTGTGTAATACAAAGCCCTATGGGGGTATAAAACATTACTGTCACTTCAGAAAGTCACCTTTTCCCAGTTAGTCTCCCCTCCAGCCCCATGGAATAGCATGCACTATTTTGATGGTTTTCTACCATGGTTTGCCCAGTTTAGGACCTCATGCAATTGGAAGTATACAGCCTGCATTCTTTTGTGTAAGGCTTTTTTTTCACTCAGCATAATGCTTTTGAGATTTGCTCCTTGGTGGGTATGTAGTAGTTAGCTCCTTCTAAATGGTGAGTAGCATTCCATATTACCAATATTCTATGAGTTATTTTTATAGTCTCCTTTTAATGGGCACCTGGAATATTTATAGTATTGAGTTGTTATTAATGATATGGATATAACCTTTCTCTTTCTTAAATGCAATTCATCTTAATTCCTCTGCCCCCCCCAAAAGTTTTATAATTTAGTCTTGTTAAAGGCAATCCATGCATTATAGCTTATTTGAATTTCTTTTTTTTTTTTTAAGATTTTATTTATTTATTTGACACAGAGAGAGAGATTACAAGTAGGCAGAGAGGCAGGCAGAGAGACACGGAGAGGAGGAAGCAGGCTCCCTCCCAAGCAGAGAGCCTGATGCGGGCCTCGATCCCAGGACACTGAGATAACCCACTGAGCCACCCAGGCGCCCGCTTATTTGAATTTCTAAAAACACTTTGCATATGACAACAGGGTTTTCTTGGAGACTGGAGCAGTTTGAGGGATTGTTTTGTGCCTCAAAATCTCTTCTCTTTAGCTACCTCTTCCAGGCAGTTGCTTATTTCCTAAAGGTCTTCCATTTAGATAAGCACATTGGATTTTTGTTCCTTAGCTCTTATCTATTCCCATAGTCATGTTAATGTGGGGACAATAAAAGAGCTTTTTCTTCTTCCCTGTGTAATACCGAGAAATCCCTTTTTGGAAGTCTGTTTGAAGAACAATCAGAGGGTCTTGGGTAATTATGTATGTGATGCCCCCTTCACTTTTGGAGCCTGGCAAAATAAAAAGGCTTAAGGTTCCCTCAAGCCTTCATCCTGAGTCTGTGAACCATCAGGATACACTGCTCTCTATTAGACTGACAAATTTTTAAAGCAATTTTAAATGTGAGCTTAATATTACCTCCGGCAATCACATTTCCTAGAGTGAAACTAGAATGCCTGTCTATAACCACTTGCTCTCAGAAGACTCTAGTTTGATTTTTGCACTTTCCTTTCTCAGAGTCTTCAGGAACAAACCGCTGAGTCCATTTTGGTGTGTCCTTTTGTCTCTATACCCTTTCTGGCTGTCACAAAGGCTAGGGTACGGTGATGATCTTATGCCCTGGAGTTCTGCAGCTCTAAATTTGAGCCCAGGAAAGAGGACCTATCTAGGAGGTGATATAATCTATCCTCTGATGAAAAAATTCTTTCAAAGACCATTGCGGCTCATACCGAAGAATTATTGTATTTGATTAAAAGTGAGGCCAAGAATCCAATGTTTGCATTTTCTCTGTCTCGCCTGTGTTTTCAACTAATATTATAGAGCCTTTTTATTTACTCAACCAGATTGACAAGATTATAAATGAGAGCTGTGTGTGGAAGCCTCTAATTTTTCATAAGTAAATGAATTAATTTATCATCGCTGTTGTGTTTTATTGCTGTCGCCATGCCAGTCTGCCCTGCTCCTTTATTCCCCCTTTTGCCTTCTAAACATTGGATCCATGTCATCGTGTTTGACAGGTTTCTGATTCCCCTGTCAGATGCAATTTGGTGCTAATCACATTTCCTTTGCTCAATGTCAATGATACAAGCCATGCATAATATTCCTATATGTCCACTCACTCACTCGCAGTGCAGCTGGAATATCTTGGGCATTAATCTGATAGAATGCCACATTGAAATGCAAAAATGATGCTTAAGCGCTAAGATAATGTGGTCAGGCAGATGTGCCACAGATAAGTGAGGCTAAACTGGTAATCTTTCCTAAGGTTTGATGAATTTTATTTCATTTTCGAATATCTCTTTACAAACCCGAGACTGTGTAATCAGTGCTGGTTCATTAGACCTTCAGCATTTTTAATCGAATTCATTCACTGTCCATGTATGAAGGAATGAGGATTATTTTTCCCATTAAAAAACAAGTTATAGGTAGTTATTTTTAATGTCGAAGAGCGTTTCTAAGATCATGCACTTTATCGAACATATGAAAATAGCTAACAATCTAGAAAAATCTATTTACAGAGTAATATGTCAGTTTCTAGCCTCGAGGAGGTCCCGAACAACAGACCTTTCAATAGATCATCTTAGACAAATACAAACAGTATGATGGGTGGATTTTGGCAGATTTAAGAAGGAGGTGATTGTTGTTTATTTTTTGAAGTCTAGCGAGATAGTTTGATCATCCGAGAAGGAGGAAAGCAAGCACTTGAAAAAGGAATAACATGAGCAAAATCAGAGACATGGGAAGGCATTGTTTGTTCAGCAAAATAGTTGTCTATTGCAGTGGTCAATAAGACTAGCAAAACAATTCAGGAGCATGTGGAGAAGGGCCTCAATTTTTGTGGACAAGAGGGAATCATCTTTTTTTTTAAGAGAAGTCTGCATCATGATTAAATTTGAATTTTTAGAAATAAAAAAAATTGGTCTTATGAAAGGAGGATAAGAGAAAGAACCAAAAGGGTCATCAAACAGGACTCTTGTGATAGGCTGGATGAGCAGTAAGGACACAAACTAGGATAGTGATGGTGGAAGTTTCTAGAACAGATACGACACATGTAAAAGGCCTTACGACCAACCTGTAGTTGTGCAGTTGGCTTGGATATGGTGGGATGCAGGTGGCAAGGGAAAAGAGTGAAAAAGGAACAAAAATATTTCCTGGGTTTTTTTGTGAAACAGGGTGCTATGGATTGTGATGTCTTTCAAGTGGGAAGACCAATGTAAGTGTGGATAGGGTGAGATTGTGAACTCAGTTTGAGTTCTGCTGAATTTGAGGTCCCTGTGAGACATCTAAATAGTGGTGAACAGTGGTTAGGAAGTGGAGATATTCGGTGGTTATTTTCATGTGTACAATAAACAACTGAAATCATGGGAGGGGTTGCAGTTACCTTAGGAGAGACCATATCAACAAAAAAAAAGAAGCTGCTGAATTTTGCAGTCTTGGGGTTAAGGGCATATTTATTTAAGGGAAAAAAATTGTACCAAAGTGCACTAAGAAAAGACTAAAATAAGCAGTTACCAGAAAAGAAAAGTACCGTGGAAGCCGTGTGGCATAGGGGATGGCCCACATTGTCAAATGCCATAGAATACTTAAGAGGAGGTCCAAGGAGGTGCTTTCGAATGAATAAATGTAGGAAGACTTTTTCTATATAGAGAATATTTACTAAGTGTTCATTAAGAGCCAAGGCAGTTTCAGTGGAGTGGTAGGACTAAAATCATGCTGTGTTTGGTTGAGGAGTGAATGAAGGGTGTGGGACTGAAGACAGCTCATGTTGACAGCTTTCAAAGAAATTAGTAGTAGAGGGGAAGACGGAAGCACATTGGGCTTATAGTTTGAAGGGTATATGAATACACAAAATGATGTCTTTTTTTTAAATACTCATACTTCTCAGAGTCGGGGGTAGTGAGAGTGAAGGGAGTGAAAGTTGGTTCTTGGCGGGCAAGACTCTCTTAAATATTATAGTGGGTTGTGTCCCAGCAAGGTTCAACCTACCTGACAGAATCTTTTTCCTTAGTGTTTAATTTCTCTTGTTGGGTTTTCTTGGGTATCATACCTTAATGGAAGGCTTACAAACTGCATACAGGATCAGAGGTATCAAACTATGTCAATATTACAGCTATGACTAGGGGACTTCCAATTTATTGCTAGATCTCAAAGCTGTCATCCAAGAAGTGGCCTGTGTCCTTTGGCTGCCTCGTGGATGTGATTGTGTTTCTCAGCATTTTGGTGTGTGATGTGAGTTTGAACATTTGAAATATAGTTTATATTTTGTTATTTGATTTATAAAAGTTATTCAACCTGGGGTGGCTGGGTGGCTCAGTCAGTTAAGCATCTGCCTTCTGCTTAGGTCATGATCCCAGGGTCCAGGGATCGAGCCCCACTCAGCGGGGAGCCCACTTCTCCCTCTGCCTGCGGTTCCCACTGCTTGTGCTCTCTTGCTCTCTCTTGCATGTTCTCTCTCTCTCTTTCTCTGTCAATTAAATAAATAAAAAATAAAGTCTTGAAAAAAAAGTTATTCAACTTATCATTAATTATATCCAGTGCTAAAAGATTGACAATATCTGAATGATTACCTAGTAGCCAGTTCAGTTACTTTTTTTAAAATTTTATTTATTTATTTATTTTTAAATACTATTTTCTTTTATCAGGCAAAAAGTTCAGTTCACTAAAAATGGTACTCGAAGAATTAAATCTTTTAATTGTTTTGCCTTTACTGGAAATATAACAATTTTGAATTTTTTTTAGAAATTTGATTACATCGTTATTATGTATTTATGTAAATTAGCTTCATATAAAGTTTGACAATTACAATTTATGTAAGTAAAATGTTTCATTAAAATAAACTTCTAATGAACTTCTAAACTAAGCAAATGAACTTCTAAAACTAAGTTAAATGTTAATAGCTTTTTAAAAAATTTATTTAGTCATTCTTAACTCCGTACTGAATAAAAGGTATAGGCCTTATAGTTACTCTTTTTGTTTATGAAACACAGATATATATATGGTGCATGACTAGATATACAGTACATTAAAATTTCATGTGGGATAGCAATTAGGAAAATAGTGTTTTAAAAGGTTACTTAGGGAGACTGGTGGAAAAAAAGAGAAATATCGGGAGAGATATTAAGAAATATCTTAATATTTGCTCAGTTTCTGTTCCTACGTCAACTGAACACTGATTTATCTGTGAGATTTACTAAACAAGGTGACAGGACTGATACTTACAAAAAACACCTGCTCCTGTTGAGACACAGTACCTGTAGAGGATATGCACGTAATGATACTTTTTATACCCACAGGTAATTTTGATTAGCAGAACATGATAGCCAGCCAGTTTCAGAAGCTGAAATATCTAAAACTGCAAGTCAAGTTTGAATCACCTGAATTGAATTGCACTCTAACCCAGAATTTTTAGGGTCCAAAGATATACTATCAATGTGTTGTTTGCCTTGGTGATGCAGTAGTTGATGACTGACTGATATTGTGGGAAAAAGCTTATTTTTTATTTTTTTTTTAAAGATTTTATTTATTTATTTGACAGAGAGAGAGATCACAAGTAGGCAGAGGCAGGCAGAGAGAGAGGGAGAAGCAGGCTCCTTGCCGAGCAGGGAGCCCGATATGGGCCTCGATCCCAGGACCCTGAGATCATGACCTGAGCCGAAGGCAGAGGCTTTAACCCACTGAGCCACCCAGGCGCCCGGGAAAAAGCTTATTAAATTCAGGACTCTGTGAAAGCCAGAACACAAAGGGCTAAAGCCATTGTTAGAGAAGGAGAACCTTGAGCAATCAGATCCCTCAAGTCTTAGGTTGAAACAGTTAAAGGATGGAAAGTGTCTGATTTGACTATGCAACCAAAATAGCAATCCCATTGAACATAAGTCTGCAGGGAATTTCCAAGGGGAGAGAGACTACCCAGGGTCAGCCCAAAACAAAAACATGTCAGCTTTCATTGGAGGAAGATGGGTCCTTTTTTCAGCTGTTAGAAGTTTCCAGAGCTCACAATCTTCCCATGCAATTAGTAATGGAACATTTATTGCCGGTAGTGCTAGTAGCTGCTTTTAGCTTGTTTTGGTCTGAGTCATTGCAAAATTTCAGGCTGGCATTCTCAAATAAGTGGGCATTAATTTTACAGATCACTTTTTTCCTTTCTAAAATTTTAACATTTGAAAAGTTAAAAGCATATACATTTGTAGCAATTTTATGTATTAAAAATCTGTCAAGGTATCATTTGGTTACTATTAAAGTAGGTAAAGTTATCTGGAATAGTCTTTTGAAAGATCTGGCCCACTCTTAAATATCTTCTGAAAATCTTTGTGAAAACTGCTATTCAAGAGTCCTTCCCCGCTGTGTATGGAATTTTGTAACAGAAACACTGAGGACTTTGAAAAAAAAAATCTGTCTCAGCTTTTAGGGAGCTCAAAACTTAATAGAAAAGCTAAAATACACACGCATCTAGAAGTATTCACAAACTAAAATAAGTGAAAATGCAATGCAAATAACATATATAAGTGTTGAATTGGATTCACAGTAATCAAATGATCAGTCACTGAGGTTAATCAAAGGCAACTTCCCAGAAACTGAATACTGACCAGGTTTCAATGAAAGAGAACAGTGTAAATTGGAATGGAAGAAGAAAGAAATTCTGCCATTTGTAAAATAAATAAATAAATAAATAAATAAATAAATAAATAAGGTACAAGAAAGCCAACAACTCATGCAGTTACAGGGATGGTAGTGAGTTTTCCCTGAGTGGTTAGAAAATCTTGGGAAGAAATGAGAATGGCAAAGCGTGGTTACATATAAACTGTTACAGCTAGAGGTCTTGAGACTGAAGGGGGAATTTTCTCTCTTCCTCTGACAATGGTGAGTGGAAGAAAAAAGGAAATTTTGAGTATTAGTGCATGGCTTAACTTTGTATTTGGGATTACAGGGGCCAGCTCACGGTATTTGATGGGTAGTATTGTGTTTTGGCATAGTCGTTGTAACAGTTAGAACTCCTTGAATCCAAACAACAAAAGCCAACTCTTACCTCAAATGAGAGGAAATATACTGAAAAACATGAGAGCTCATAAAATCAAAGGGAGGCTCTAGAATTGAGAACTTATGAATGGGCAGGAATCAAGGCAAGATAAGCAAGTGGAAATAAAAGCTGCTCTTTTAGGAGTAATCTGGTCAGGATTCAGTTCTCTGCAACAAGAAAACTCAGTCTTCCCTCATCCTCATGTCACTTGAGTGAGACTTAACATTCTAGGAGAATAGTATTTGGTGAGCCTAGGTCTTGTTCCCATCCCTACACTGTTCCAGGCCAGAGGCAGGGACAGTATCTAGGAGCTTCGTCTTTGGTAGTGAGTTCCAGGCATCTGGATTTTTCATCCAAGCAAGACAACACACGAGGTTAAGTCCCCTGTAGAAAATCCAGAGCCTGTTAGAAATGGAGAATGGACATGGTTTGGCCAGATACTGAGAAATGTCCACTTTGTTGTCTTTGGAACTTGAGTGGAAAAACAGGAGCAATTTATCCTAGAGTCTTTGACATTAAAGCAGCTACTCATCCATTTATTCAAACTCTTACTATATTTATCAAGCAACTTCTTTTTCCCTGACCACGGGAAATGGCACACCCTTCACCACTAAGGATAGAATCTTAGTATTACTAATGAAGTCCCGAGTCCAATGATGTTAATGAAACTGCTTGGGGACTAAATAGCTAAAAGTCCCCATACAGTGTAATACCACATAGTGTTCTTCCAAAGTCCTTGACCCCTGTGTGCCCTCTGTGAAAGTATTTTGTGATTTCTCTCCAAGGCAAGCCAGGCCTACACAGCAGTTTTAAACTTTCTTTAGTTAATAAGCTCTCTTTTGGACCACTGAAGCCTGGATTTCCAACACAGTATTTCGGAAGCCAGGGGTAAACTTTAACAAGTTCTTAAAAGTCAATTATACAACATAGTTTTTAGTGAGTTTTCCCATTACATGATTACATTGATATTAAATATTAGTTTTTTAGATGTTAAAGTTTCTAAACTGTGACATTCAAACATAAGTGACAAAAGGTCTACACCTCTCATCTGAAACCAACACTGCTAACATTGATATGATTTGTGTCACTGAAAGGGGGTTAATTAATTCTAGTAGTACTCTTTGGATTCTTTCACTGAAAAATAATAGTATAGTGTGGTCAGAATTGTTTTTAGTAATCCAGAGAAAGTCCACAAATGAGAGTTAAGGGGGTTTGAGTTTTCACCACTATTTTAGCAGAGAATCTATAGCCCTTTTTAGGACTAAATAAAAGCATGTTTTGGGCAATACTAAAAAAAAATAATATAGAAGATGCATCAAGACTAATAATATAATTGTATATATATTTGGAGAATCAGTACTCAAGCTATTTTGGATTATAATTATAACCTTAAAAATCATACATGAATGGTTTGAATTGATACAGAAACACATTCTATTTGAGAGTAGTTACAAGTGCAAGATGTTCTTTGATGGAGTCCTGGTAACAAGTCACAAGTCTTTTTCTGTAGCTCATTACTTCTCCTTAACAGGGCCTAATAAACAATTGGAAACTTTGTAGCTAAAGCATTAATAGAAATAAAGGTATCTGTGTGTGTGTATTATATACATGTATGCATATGTATATACCTGCTATTTTTAAAAAGCGTGTATCTGCAAGTAAAAGCATGTACCAGTCATCTGTTTTTATCGTAATGCCGTGTAACAAATTGTTGCAAAACTCAGCGACTTACAATAAGCAGTTGTTCGTTGCCGTGAGTCCTCATGTTAAGTGGTCATTTCTGGTTTTGCCTGGTATTAGTCACGTCTCTTTGGACACTTGTCAGGTGAGAAGATGTGATCAAGGCTGTGCTCTTTCACATGATGGGGAATTGGCTGGCTACTGGCTGGTCTCAGATGACCTTGCTGAGAACACCGAGCTCGTCTTTTTCAGGATCTTTTACCCTGCCACAGCCTAACCTTGGGTGTCCTTTGTGGCAGAGCTCCAGAGAAGCTGGCAGGAAGGTGTGAGGCCTCCGCAGCCTAGACTCTGAGCAGCACAATATCAGTCCTGCCAAGTTATCTTGGGCCACATAAAACAATGAAAAATTAATTTCCAATTGCGGCTTCTAGATAACAATGGTTAGGTTGGGAATGCTGAGATTAGAGCTGACTAAGTAACAAACTGGACCTGGTCAGAGTGGCCTAGTCTTCCACCCATGCAGGGCTGCTTCCATGAAAGTGTTCCACCTAGGAACTGAGAATCCACCTGCGTGGTCTCTGTCCTGGCTTCCCCCCTCCCAGTGGAGACATTTGATTATCGTTCTAATACCTACAACTGACCCCGATTTACTAACCCCCCCATCTTCCTGGCCAATGGACTTTCCGTGCAGCTGGTGTTCTTAATCAGAATGCTTTTCCGCAGTCCTGAGCTTAACCAAAAATATTCCCCATAGGATTACAAGGACTTATGTTCAATATGCTTCTGAAAAGAATTTATTGTTAGTAAAGTATCAGCATATGTACCATAGGTAGATACACTTCATTTTGGAGGTAGCTACACTAATATTTCTGGAATTTAGCAGCATAAAGATATTTGTTGAACTAGTTTAGTAATCCAATGGACACAATAATACTGCTAAAGATTCCTAGTAGTCTAAACTTGCCAATCTGAATGACTTTGCAGAATGGATCAAGACAGTTTATTTGTTGTTATTTTACATTAAGAAAATATCTTAATAATACTGTCTTATACTTGGCTAACTAATATTTATAAGCCAATGTAAAGTATGTTAGAAATAACTGATGGAAAACTGTTTTAAGTCCTATAATGAAATGTATTTCCTTTCATGCTTAAATTTTTATACAGAATTTTACTTTCCAGCAAGGCAGAGGCTAGGAGGCAATTTTTGAAGATTAAATAAACATGAACCAAATTTAAAAAATCCCTCTGGTTTTGTAGATTATCAGAAGATCAGCTAAATGAGAAACTTCTATAAATAAGAATTGGTTCTTCCCCAGGACATAGGCATTTGGGAGAAAGTTCTTTTCCCTAGAATGCTGGCAAAACAGAAAATGAAAACAAATGTTGTGTCTCAACTCATAAGACATAATTATTTTTCTCTTCACTATTTTGACTACTCCAGACAATTTAATTCTTCCCAAATCCAACTCTATCCCTACTCCCATTACAGTTAGCAGGATGACATTAACTTTTAATTTGGAGAGAATATTGAGGCTACCCAAGTTTAGCTCCCTTAATCCCCCTCTCCCTCAACATGAAAATCTCGCTATGTTTTCACTTGCTTCTATTTACTGTGTCTAACTAAGAAATGGCCTTCCTCTTTGCCAAGCCCAGCCCTTTAATTTATGTTTTTAATCATAATCCCCCAACTTCTTCAATCTATGGGACTTTTGTTCAATTACATGTTTCCCAAAGTTTCTTAAAGAAATGTAAACAATTACATTTTTCTAAAGAGTTTGAGAAAGCTTTTTACATTTCTGATTCATCCTGTATAGTCTGTTTTCCTTTTACTTACAAACATGCTTAATTTTCCTTTCTTAAAAAAAAAAAAAAAAAATTTACATTCTTTTAAATTTGATGTTCTTCTTTTTTCTTGTCTAAAATTCTGGACTATTTTTATCCTTCCCAACTCTACTTCATTATCTCACACCCTATCCTTCATCCAATGATCTGACCTTCCATTTCTCCCACTGTCCTACTACACTTCCTCATCTCTTAAGGGAAACTTCATTCTGAGAAGGGTTAGTCACCATAGGGTCATCATGTCAGATCGCTTATCTTTTTTTTTAAGATTTTTTTTTTTAATTTATTTGACACAGAGAGAGAGATTGCAAGTAGGCAGAGAGGCAGGCAGAGAGAGAGGAGGAAGCAGGATCCCCGCTGAGCAGGGAGCCTAATGCGGGGCTTGATCCCAGGACCCTGAGATCATGACTTGAGCGGAAGGCAGAGGCTTTAACCAACTGAGCCACCCAGGTGCCCTCAGCTGGCTTATTTTTAGGGCATTGTAACCCTCAACCCATTGACCATGTTCTCTTTCCAAAGCTTTACCTTCCACTTGCTTCTGAGTTCAAGGACTATCTGGTGCCCTCAAATGCTTATTCAGATGGTTCTTTTGTTACTGGCTGCCTCCAGTTCCCTTTTTTTCCTCCCCTAAATCAATCAATAGCTTCTCTCCCTTTGCTCTCCACGTTACTTTAAAGCTTGTGTAAAAACCAAGTTTAACACCTGTATATATTTTACCTCCTCAACTAAATGGTAAAGCCTTAAAGGGCACAGATGACATCTTGCCCTTGATCTTGCCAAGATTTTGTCTTGTTTTGCCAAAGGAGAAAGCAGGGTTCTCTAGGCTGATGTCACGATCTTTGGGAAGAGTTTTGTTTGTTGGCTGAATGCTGATAGAAGGGATGGATGGTTTGGCTTAAACAGAGAACCAAAGCAAATATGGATCTTCAGGGACATTTTTGAAGTCAAATTAAGAATTTTGTAGCGTTAGCACCTTAGAATCAAACCGCCTTACTTCACGTACTGCCTCTAGCGCATTAGCTGTAGGATATCAGTCAGGTGTCTTCACATTTTAAAGTTCAGTTACGTTGTTTGTAAAACAGGGATAGCTGTAGCCTGTACTGTCAGTGTTCATGAGATTATCCAGGCAAAGCTCTTAGCACAGTGCCTGGCATATGGAAAGTACTCAATAGATGTTAGTTGTTTCATAGGTCAATTTTCTTATCAATTTAAGAGTATTCATTTTGGGGGTTTGGGGAAGGCTCATTTAATCATAGTTTCTAATTTATCACCATGAGGATTTTCTATAGGTTGAATATGAAAAACTTTAGGATATAAAGTAGCCACTGCTTTTCTTATAACAGAGGACATAATTTACTTTGAATTTTATACTTACATAAAAGGAAGAGTTCATTTTCTTCTAAGGAAAAACTGTTGGCGTGTTTTCCAGCTTTTGATACTTTGGAAGACCTTTTAGATACTACAGATCTGATCCAGCTCCCAGACCTATTACTTACTAGACCAAAGACTGTGGTTAATTCACTTAAATACTCTTTGAACTACAAGCTCTTGTTAAAACAAAAGCAAAGTAAGGAAGAGGGGGAAAAAACGGAATACCAGACTGGTTGGTGAATTTTCAAAAGAGAAGAGTGAATTTGCACTTCAATTTACTTGGTGTCTGTGAGTATATAAATCTGTCTCAGATACTCAGAATCAGCCCTTAAAAAATGTTTGATTATGAGCAGTATTTATAATTACCCAGCTGCAAAAATCTTATAACATTTGATGTAGGGAGAGACACCTTAATAGCTACATTTACCATCCCTTTATCTAATTGCCAAATTCCGGTCACATGTTTTACGTCAGAAGGTGTGTATGCTACACATGTGGTATTATCTTAAAGATCTTTTAATCATTCATGCATTCAATGTATTACAGTGTAATATGGTCTACTATTTCAATACAGCAGATGATATAGAAATTGTTCATTTAAGCAGTTTTTATGTCCCTTTAAAAATCATAGCTCAGAGTGTTTCAAGTTTGGGCAGGGAACTCGTCAGAATCTAGATTTTAATTACAGGAAGTATTATTCATTCGCTATCCTTGATTATGTTTTATCTCTTTAATGAGCTTAATATTCTGATTATTTTCTTTTTTGTTTCTTCAGTAAGAGAACTTAAGTTCTCCTTCAGAAAAAAGAAATCAACATCTGCCTTTAATAGTCTCTGCTCAGTTTTTATCCTAAAGATTTATTTGGCTTATGAGCCAATAGTAGAGAGATAATTTCTTACTTGAATGTGTGTTATCTTTTCTACATACAATAGATACTCAATGTTTGTTGAAGGGTATTTGTTGACTGTAAAGGAAAGAAAAAAATATTTTTAAGTGAGAGGATAATAGAAATCTGAAATAATCTTGTCAAGAAAAAAATGCATTTCTAGTTAAGTTAATAAACATTCTTAAACTGGAGATAAGTGTGCATAGGAGTTGGACAGTGGTGTGGTATAGTAATTTGTGGTGAATAAAATGAAGATCAAGAGAGTGAGAAGACAAGCCACAGACTGGGAGAAAATGTTTGCAAAAGACCCATCTGACAAAGGATTATTCACCAAAATATACAAAGAACTCTGAAAACTCCACACTAACTTAAAACAAAACAAAACAAAAAACCCAGCTCCAGTAAAAAGTGGGTCAAAGTCCTTAACAAACACCTTGACAAAGAAGATCCATAGCAGGTAAACATATGAAAGATGCTCCACATTATATGTCATCAGGGAAATGTAACTTAAAACAATGAGATACTCCCACATAGCTTTAGAATGCCCAAAGACCAGAATACTGACAACACCAAATGCTGGCGAGGATGTGGAGCAACAGGAACTCTCATTCGTTGCTGGTATGAATGCAGGATGATTCAGCCACTTTGGAAAACCACTGGTGGTTTTTTTTACAAAACGAAATGTACTCTCTATATATGACCAAGCAATTGTACTCCTTGGTATTTATCCAAAGGAACTGAAAACGTATATTCACACAAAAACCTGCACGTGGATATTTACAGTAGTACTACTCATAATTTTCAAAACCTGGAGGCAATCACAGTGTCTTTCACTAGGAAAATCGATAAGCAAACTGTGGCGCATCTAGGTGATGGAATGTTATTCAGCACTGAAAAAGAGCCATGAAAAGATATGGAGGAAACTTGAATGTATATCACTGAGAGAAGCCAATCTGAAAAGGCTACATACTGTATCATTCCAAATGTACAGCTTTCTAGAAAAAGCTAAACTATGGCGACAGTAAAAAGATCAGTGGTTGTGGGGGATTGGGTGGTGGATGGATGAATAGGGGGAGCACAGAGGATTTTTAAGGCAGCGAAAATATTCTGTATGATGCTGTGATAATGGGCACATGTATTATACCTTTGTCCAAACCCGTAAACTCTACAACACAGAGTTGACCCTTAATGTAAACTGTGGCTTTTGGGTATCTACGGTGTGTTAAGGTAGGTTCATCAACTGTAACTCATGCCCAATTCCACCATAAATCTTAAGCTGCTGTGAAAAATCACCTTAAACTAAGTATGTTTAATCAAAGGGAGAATGGATTAAGTAAACACATAAATAAAACCCATTTGGTCTTATCACTAAAGACCTATGGTTAGACCTGTTCTTCTTGTTTTGACATTGCTTCAGTGCTGTCTCACTGAAGAGCTTCCTCTGATTTGTTAGGCTGGTGGTACTGGTGGGAACTGCAAGGTGGTACAGCTTTTCCTGTGCCTAGTTGGTTTGGCTTGTGAAGAGTTAATGGTAGAGGGTTGTGTATTACTGGATTATGTAGAGTCTTACATCTTATATGGCAAAGTTTAAGGCTCTTCAGGCTGTGAGAGCCCCTAAGTGACACCTCTGACTCAGACTTCATGGGGGTAATTCTAGGGTTAAGAACTGATTGCTCTAAGACGTCTATAGGGACAGTACCTGAAATAATTCAAATGAGTAACTGTTTTCATCATTAAAGTTAATAGAATTTGTAGGGCTCTGTGCGTGTCCTTCATATCTGCCTGGAGTCAAATCGCTTCCTAAGTTATAAATGAAACCTACCCAGAAACTGTCAAGGAAGAGTAGAATATTGGCTGATGAAAATAGTTCATGGTTTAGGAATCTGGTGCCACAATTAATTTATGTTTGATTTAAATTGATGACACCCTGATGTATCAGAGGTTCTTTAATTAAGAAATAAAAACGTAGGGAAGATTGGAATATTGGTAATTGGAAATAGAGGAGGCTTAACTAATGAAGTGTGGCTTTATTAGATGTTTTGTTCCTTTTATAGAAAATGCTATGTAGAACTTACTAACAGTTATCTTCCACTTAAAAGAAACATGGATATTTGGAGGATTTAGATTCTTTATTTAAAAATATGTGCTGGGTGAGTAATAATGGTTCTGACTGTAAAGCCGCAAATTGCTTTTAATTTTTGTGCCTGGGCTACAAAACCACTGTGCTTTTTTTTTTTTTTTTTTTTTTTTTTTTTTAAAAACAATCAGAGTCCATCTTTTAGTGACTTTTGGTCCAAATCTCCACTTAATAAATGGCTCTGCATTGTAAGGTTTCCAGTTTAGTTTGTCAGATCTCTTGTCTCTCTGTTCAGCATCTTCCTTGGAGTTGCTTCTCCCTTTTGTTATGTCTCTAATATCATTACCTAGAATGATAAGTGTCTGAAAATTGACATAGATTGTAATTTGCAGAATTACCTTTGCTGTCGAGGATTATTCTCCCTTATAATTACAGCTTACACAAAAATCTGCTTGATACTTCCTTGTAATCAGAGTAATAATACCTTGTATTTATGCAGTCTTTCTCTTGTGAGCTCAAAGCACTTTTATAGCCACTCTTGTTAATTGTCACGGCATTCCTATGAGCAAAGCAGATGGTTGCAAGAAAGGGAGGCTGAAGTGTAACCAGGTTAAATGACTTGCCTAGGGTAAAGCTATAATCAATGACATTGACGGGAGAGAAGCCAGGGCTCTTCATTCAAGACTAGTTTTCTACCTTCTCTATCACTTTGCCTCCAAATTTTTTACTTGTGACATCTGTTTCCATCATTGTCATGCTGTTAATTACTTAATATCATTTTACTGCAAGATTGGCTAAAGGGAACAGATACACTCTGAGTGTTTAAAAATATGTTTAATGCAGCATGAGAGAAACAGTGACACTTGATGGGAGGACAGATAGATTAGTTTTATGGGATTTCAGTTGCTTGGTGAACATCACTAGTTTGGGGGCGGCTGGGGCTTGATGTTATACCTAAATGATGCTTTTTGAATGATGCAACTGCTTAGAAATTACTGCTCTGGTTTTCCTATATGCATCAACTGAACCAAAACATGATCAATTAGTTGATTATTGAATTATACTCAGTGAAGTGTCCACTGAATTAACAGATGTGTCTCTTTATGCTCAATTATCCAAACGTATAGTCAGGCTTTTGAGGTTCAGTTAATATATATTTAAAGCCTGCTTATTAAAATGTAGATAAAATTGTAAACTATTAGCCATGCCTTTTTTTTTTAAATTAAAATGTTCTATTTCCCTTTATACACTGAGGTGTGAAACTGTAACTCTTGTTTGGATACTTCATGTCCCGTCCCGTCCCTCTGAATGAAGGATAAGGTTTAGAAACAAATTGAGACGTGTGGTGGGTATTTTTAGTTTGTTTATCCAGAGGTACTTAATGGAAGGGCAAAAAATTTGAAGGGTATATCCATCAAAGTTTTCCCATGATGTTTCAGTCTAATATATATGACTCATTGATTTAATAATAGAAAGAACTGATTTAATTGTTCTGACCACAGATTGATTGATAATGAAGTCTAATTTGGCGACCCCCAGATCCTATTATTTTCACCCTCTTGCCCTGGCCTAGAAAGTGTCATTTGTTAGATGATGCTTGATTATAACCTGATAAATAATCAGACTTCAGTTAGTTACTTTTTTCCTATGATTACACTTCTTTTCCTTTTTCCACTATTTTCCATTCATTTTTTTCTTATATTTCCTTTTTATCTCTTTGTTCTGTTCACACAAGATCACTACATGTCGTGTTAAGTTTTTTGAGAATGTGTTAAGAAGGTAAAAACAAAACAAAACAAAATGGTTTTATCTTTATTTTAAGAAGTAGATTTTTGGGGGGTTTTGTTTGTTTGTTTGCTTTTTTTGTCCAGTGTACCATGTGTAACTGATGTATATGCTTTAGAAATCAGTTGCTTCCCTAGGCAAAGGCTATATCATGTAAAATACAGTGTCTGTGATACTGTGAAGGCTTAATTTGAATGGAGCTTCCTCTAAAACCATCACTGTTTTAAATAACAGTGTCGCTGTAGTTTCAATAATTTCATGATTACATATTGTAAAATAATAACTGATTGCAGGCTATTATTAGGCTTTAAAAAATTCGTGGAAAGAGCAATTAAAAACAAATTTCAAATTATTTAATATCGAGGCTACACCTTGTACTACATTCAGGGAAAGCCCTGAGTGTAGCTTTAGTCTTCAGAAGAGAAAGTAGGATTTTTGCTCAGAAATAGGCTTTGCAGATGACAGCCGATACTGTGTTTCGCTGGTCTGTTTCCCAAGCTGCTCCGGGAGAAACGGACTGCAGGCTTTCTGGCCGTTGAGGCGGAAGTCCCAGAACACTGCTTTCTGCCGCCTGCTCCCTGCTTCTGCTCGGAGCTTCCTCACCTAATGCTCTCCCTGAGCCACATGCCATATGGTCAGGGAGTCATCAGTGGGAACAGCTGGTGACTTCTCTGCTTATTAGTTGCAATGGTATTTGAGTAAGATGGATTCTTCCATTTTCTCTTCTTCCCTGTTGTCAAACAGTGCATTACTTACATATACATATATTGACAAAGGTAGAACTCTGTGGATTATCTATTAAAATACTAGGTCATCATCTTTCTCCCTTCTCATGTACTTGGGACTGTTTGTCCCATCATTTTTTTCCTCTTTAAAATATTACTTTTACAGAGAACTCATGAAACAGCAAGTGCTACTCTTATTTAATCCTAGTAATAATTCCATTAAAAATGATATTGTTTCAATTTTAAAGTTGAAGGAGCAGGGGCCCCTGGGTGGCTCAGTCGTTAAGCGTCTGTCTTCGGCTCAGGTCATGGTCTTGGGGTCCTGAGATGGAGCCCCACATCGGGCTCCCTGCTTAGCGGAAAGCCTGTTTCTCCCTCTCCCACTCCCCCTGCTTGTGTTCCTTCTCTCGTGGTCTCTCTCTCTCTCTCTCTGTCAAATAAATAAATAAAATCTTAAAAAAAAAAAAACCCATAAAGTTGAAGGAACAGAAGTTTAGCCATCTTAGAAATGGGCCAAAGTTTAAAAGGTAGGATGATGTAGAACCAGGATTTGAACAGAGTATTCTCTCTGACTTCATAGCCCAAACTTTTTTTTTTTTTTAGATCTATTTATTTATTTTAGAGGGAGAGAGAGCCCTAGCAGGAGGAGAGGGATGGGGGAGAGAGAGAGAGAGAGAAGCAGACTCCCCACTGAGCACAGAGCCCCATGAGGGCCTTGATCTCATGACCCTGAGATCATGACCTGAGCTGAAACCCAGAGTCAGATGCTTAACCGCCTGAGGCACCCAGGCACCCCCAGCCCCAAAACTCTTAACCATTAAAATAAACTTCTTAGTCTTTACTTTGGTATGAGTTTGGTGACTCCAAATGTGTCTAGTTAATCATGATTAACTACACGAGGCCTTATGAGAGAAGCAGACATATTACAGTGGTGAATCTTTAAAACTGTCATATGGCCAAACACATACTTTGATAGATTAAGGAAAGATAAAAGGTACAGAGACATGGAAAAACACATAGTGTGGTATCTGAGGAAGATAGATTGTTGGCAAAAATAATAGCTGGGATGTATTATTACCTTCACAGTGACAGGTACTGTAATAAGCTAACATTCACTTGTGAAAATAGTCAAAGGAGTTAGGTAACATCATCCCCATTTGACATATAAGAAGTGAACACATACATTGCTTAAGGAACTGGCACAAGGTCGTATAAACTAAATCTCTTTGGGGTCTCCAATAATTTTTAGTGTGTAAAGGGAACCATTGAGGTAGGATGATACCAGGACCAACAGAGAGAGAAAGGCTTTGATCGCCCCACTCCTCACTCGACGTACTTAATGTTTTATAATGTGCTGTTTTTTCTCTTCAGATGGCTTCTCCGCGCTAACTCTCCCCACTCTTTCCTGTTAGGAACAGATGTATTTCAGCACTGTTGCCCTTCCCCCCACCGTTCAGCCGGCCCGGGGGTCCTTGACTGGTACTTGACTGTAGCTCCTTGGCTATTTTTTCTTGGAAAATGGCGAAATTGCATTTGCATTTTCTTTGTTAACTCAGTGATGATTTAGCTCCTGCTTGTGGCCGCTGGTGTGTGACTTTATGGTCGTGTATTGGGGCACTCCATGATCCACTAGCTTAATAGACTAGATGAGCTTTCTGGTGGCATTTGCCCAAGATGTTATTACCAAAAAAATTACGTGAATTTTTTGGGGGGACTTGATTATTGAAACACGCCATCGTTCTCACTTCCGGAAGGTGACTTACTGACTAGTAGGTGTTGATGTGACTGAAGAACTTCTGTGGGACCAGAGGATTCTTTCTTCTCAGCCGGTTGTGCAGGTGTCTCCTGTCTAGTCGTCACCAGCTAGTAGGGGCTCTCAGTCTGCTCCGTTCCTTGTCCTCCACTTCTCTCTCTCTTTTCACTTTGTTTCCGTTATACTTAGTGTGTAGAGGCAATTTCATAAATTTTAAATACTGAGTCCCCAAATAATTAGTTAAGAAATCCTAGTTGTCCTTTGTAATTGCAAAATAGAACAACTTCAGTTTTAAGAGGCTTCTCTTTGGGGAATCTGCCCCAGTGCAAACATAACTTGGTAAGAAAAGTCAGTGTTGTCGTCAAAATTGGAAAGAGTGGAGAAATTCTTGGAATAGAGACGAGTGAGACACAGTCAGTGTGCAAGTCCTAGACATGCCCACAGGTTTTATAATTGCTATTAGCATTGCCATCTGCCAGGGGAAGAGGAAAATGATGCCTCGTACCTATTGGAATCCTGTCTATTTTCTGTTGGGCTGGCTGTCTAGAATTTTTAAATCAACTTTTTAATTAGAAATATTGAACAAATGGGGAAAAAAATCATTTTGTCCCCTCCCCCCCCCATGTGACAAAACAGTAGTATGTCTGTGCTGTTGCCTGCACTGAAGGTCAAATCCAGGATCCTTGAGCCCAGCTCCTGAAGACTGGTGAGGTGTGACCCTGACGGCTGCCTGCCCTCAGCCACCTGCTGCACCTTCTTCCCTCCCTCACTGTGTGGCCACCATGCTGGCTTTGTCACTGCTCCTTCTGCATACCAAGGCCTTTCTTGTCCTACAGCCTCTGCACACGTTCCCCGTGCCTGCCGTCCTCCCCCCCAGCACCCTTGCTTTTCCAGCCCTCCTCCTCTTTTAGCTCTGAGTGTAAATGCCGCTGATGCAGAGAGGCCTTTCTTGACTGATTTCCTCAGCTCCTCAGTCCTGTTAATCACTGTCATACCTTCTTATACTTTTCTATTATGGCACTTGTAAAACTTTATCATTGGATTTTTATCGCATGCCGGTCTTGTCCACTAGGCAGGTGCCTCTCGACCATGGCCAGGTCTTGAAGTCACCTGGAGAAACTTAAAAATATGCCACTAAAAAACAAACAAACAAACAAACAAAACCCAAAAAACATATCCGAAAAAACCCACATGTCTTTGTTCAAATGTCATCCTAGACAAATTAAAGCAGAGGTTATGTCCTGATCATCAGTGTTTTCCAAACATTCTTCGGATCATTGTAATGTGCAGCCAGGGTTTAGAACTCCTGGGCCAGATCGTGAGCAACAGAAAAGCAGAGACGATGTCTGTTGACCCATGTGTACACCTGCCGCCTAATACCGTCCCATGTATACAAAGAGCCACAAGGAATTAATGTATTAATAAGGCCCAACCAAATTAATGTAACCACCCCTGCCCTCTAAACAACAGAAATTGTCTTTTTTTTCAACACCTGATGTAAGGGTGATGGCGGATTTTTTTTCTCCATTAGCTAAACAGAATGAGAAAGCCATTATCTGTTGATTCCAGAGGGAGGTGGTGTGGTCCTTCTGAGGAGTTCTTGAACTGGGGGATAGACGCCTAACAGGCAGGTGGTGAAATGTAGAACAATGTGTTACAGAAGTCTTTCATTCAGTGTGCCGATGCTTCAATAAACCAATGAAATAACAGAGTAATCAAGAGATGATACTGTAAAAATGAACGTCATGTTCTATTCCGATATTAAAGAAGTTAACCTTTATAAGAAGTACATCATTTCAGAAATTAAAGCCTATTTAACAAGGTTTCATCTTGTCACTCAGCTACTAAGATCTGGGGTGAAGAGTATTAACTCTACGAGTCCTTTATCACTTAAAGACCCTTATATATACATTATGTAATGCCGTGCTTACAGTATCCTTAGGTGCTTACAGTATCCTTAGGAAATGGAAAGAGGGATTATGATGCCCGTATTCCCTGTCTACAAGTTAAGTGAGTTTTATAAAGGACCTTGTATCTTATTACAAGTCATAGATAAATTATTTATTTCTTCAGGGAAATTCCACCTCTTCTGAGAAATTCATAATCATCAAAGATGTTCCCTATTTATTTCTTTATTTCCTTTATTTCTCAGTTGACATGCTTTTTTCAGGCCATGGACTGTCTCTAAATGTACACAAGTCACCATCATCCGTGTGGTTTTCTGGTATCTCCTAATAATAGCTTGCTATTTCACTTTACAAACAAATTTGTAAGTTGAAGTATTATCTTTCTTTTTTTTTTTTCTTCTGAAACAGGAAAGACAAGTTTACAAGGACCCTTTAAGAAAAATATTCATAGGGGAGTTTTCCAGGCTCTGTGGAGAGCTGACTAGGCGCTATGGGTGTTTAAATTCACATCATAATATTCTCAAAAATAATGTAGCAAGATTTATGCTTTGGGGGAAGAGTTCAGAAGTGTTCAGTGACTTGTCAAGGTTAATCACCAAGCCCAGTTGTAGGACAGAAACCTCTGGCTTCTTTCCTGTTAAACATGTTTCATGTTCATCTAAAATACAGTCCCTTTTCCTCCTTAGCACATAATGACAATATTCTAGTGGCATGGTGGCAATCCAGGAGTTAAACGGCCAAAATAAAAAAATAATGACAGTTCTCTGGGACCTACTGGGGTCTCCAGCTTGTGGAGTGACAGTAAAGTGAATGCTGAGTACAGTTAGGTCCCCATCCCCCCAACTCAGTTGTTGTATCTACGAGTTTTGTGTCTAGAATTGATTCCATCATTCATATGCATGAACATCTTTACCATAAAATTATGTTGAGACAATTCTAAGATATCTAAGGAAAAATATTCCAGTTAGAAGGTATTCCTGCTACTAGGAGTCCTGCTACTAGAAGGTACTACTCGGAAGGCTTAGGAGCAATTCACTGGTCGTGGACATAAATGGGTGGGACAGTTCCAAGGCTGTGTGTGTGGTCATAGAGGTTTGGAGCACAGCTGGGAAATGGGACATGAGGTCTGAGTTGCTGAGAATGGCCAGTTAATGTTCCAGTAACAACAGGAGTCCTTGCTGTATTCAAGGTGTAGGTCTCACTTTTGCAGGGTCACTGGTATTGGTAAGAGAGTGACCTTGGCCTCAAGCTGCTTATAATTTATTAGGAGTGAAGAGTCAAAATAGCTATAGCACCAGGAAGAGTGGAAGAGCTATAAAAGATGTGCTACAAATGAATTAATCATCACAAAGTTAGTTGATTGAGTAGCAGATGTTCCATGTCATATGTTGTATTCAATTAACATGGAAGAGTTAGAAACTAATGTCGCAGTCACTGATAAACCTTGGGGTTTGTTTTGTATTTATCTCCACATGCTGAATTTAGCCATGACATTTTGTTTTATTTAATAACCTTGAAAGCTATAGGCAGCGTTCTATTTAATAGGACTTAGTAGTAAAATTCATCAAGATTTATGAATGAAAAAGTACTTCAGTATCATACATTTCAAAGAACACAAAAATATTTCTAAAGCTTTGTTCCATTGCTAACGATAGACCAAACCACTCTGTTGTGATAAGTTCTAACACTGTAACTGTTAGGATGATAATTAATGCCCTGAAAACATATTGAAAAACATGGTTATTGATGACATGAAAGAGTTAATGCACGAAGAGCTGGTGAAATTTTGTTTGGTTTTCCCTTCTTAGACTTCCTAGCAGGATAAGATTTATTACTGCTGTAGCTTTCCTATGGAAATCAGGTTTTCTAAATGGGTAAATTAAAGCTTATTGTAAATTGCTCAAGGTAGTATTGGAGTCCTTTCTAATATTGGAATGCTACAGGGTTTCCAATGTGGGTCTTTTAACCTTTGGTTCCATTTAAAGGAAATTTTCCTGAAAGATTTATTCTCTCTTCAGTGACATTTTTAGATGGTGTACATGATGAGCAGAGAGTGCAAAGTGTTGAAGGAATAATTTGTGTTTCTTTATAAACTGGATTTCATTGGGTTTTTTAGAGCTCTCATTATTGTAACATTCTGAGTTATATATATTTTAAAAATATATACATATTTTAAAAAATTGTATCCTTGTACATGTTCTAAATGTCAGATGTAACCACTGTAATATTTGGTCTCCACAGAAGTACATACCTTGAATTTAGCCATTTTCTAATGTATATCTTTGAGTTTTATATAATTTTGATTTAGTGAATGTGTTGCTGTCAAAGTTTTTAAATTTTCATTTCAGGTAACATTTAAATATGTGAATAAAATCTGAGTTGTAGTTATTCAGTAATTATTACTTTATACAACTGAACTAAGTTGGATTGTTCAATATGTAAATCAGTCTTTTGTAGGATTTAATGAACAAGGCAGGATATGTGTTACAAACCAATGGCTAGCATGAATAACTGGGACTGAAGGATTTTTTGTTGCTGGTTGCAGTTAAAATTGACTGTCTCTGGAAATGTAACTTTTACTTTCCCTGTTTTTATAGTAATGCTGCATTAAGATGTCAGGTCAAAATATTTTTTTCTTTCTCTCTCTGTTTTGGTATTTCATTTGAGAACCAATATTTCAAAAAATGTAGTGATTTAGTACAAATTCCTTAGTTCCAGTCAGATAAATAAACTTTACCAGATTCTGTGAACTGATTTATTGATGGGACTCAGAGGGATCACAAGCCTTTTTGAGAACATTTGAAACATTTCTGAATTCTGAATTTTATTGAAGTTGTTCCCAAGAGAGGAGCGGAATGGGAGAAAAAAATCCTCTTTTCTTTTTACGGGTTCAGACTTCTTAACAAAGCTTTAATTTTTTTTTTTCAAGGGGTAGTATCAAAAAACAAACCCTGAAAAGAAAATTGGGACGAGTGGTAAAACGAACATTGTGCCAGTCACCAGTGAGTGCTCATGGGAGTGATGTTCTGTGTGGTCAGTTTTCTAAGGCACAAATATTTGAAACACATTGAAAATATACAAACTCCTTTTTATACAGTGATTTTTGATTTCTTTGAAAGCTACGTTTGTATCTTGAAAAAAATTGTGTGAATACACCTCTTGGAAATTATCCTTGACTTTCTCTCTCTCTCTTTTTTTAATGAACACTTTTGTTTTTAGATGATCATGGTTCCAAACAGCTTCTCTCCACTTTTCTCAAACCCAGACATTTTCTCTGTAAAAGGAAGGTGATTTGAAAGACCCCATGGGCCAAGTGGATCTTCCTGTCACCTCTGATGGGAACTTACAGGTTAGAAGCAGGCTGGCAAGATCCCACCATGAACCCTTTACTGCACCTTCTTCCTATGGAACTCTCGGTGGTATGAAAGTAAACCTAGAGAGCTGATTTAGTGTCCTTTCCCCGCAGAGACCCTCTGGTCTAGTATTACCCCTTGCCCAGTGATTATGGATTCTGCAGACTGCTCATAATGGAGGAAAGTGGTGTGTGGCATGAGGAGGCAAGCAATAAGTTTCCTTAAGTTACCCAGCTTGAAATTTATTTTACTAGACTCTGCATGAACAGAAGCATTGGAAGCACCAAATAAGGCGAGCAATAGACGGTTTTTGGCAAATAGGGGAAAATCTATCTTGTCTGTGAGAACACTGTGCTCTCCCCTGCTATCACTGCACTGCCCTTCCTATCTGCTGTTAGTAAATCATGATTGTGGAAGTGACAAAATTAAATGTAATGCCAGAAATTAAGATTTCAGAGGGAAAACAGAGAAAATACAGCTGAAAACTAAAATATTAAAGAGAACTTAAGAGAACTTTAAAACCAAGGATAGCAAACAAAACAAAAAACCTAACAAAGCTAGAAAAGGTTAGATGTTCAGCATTTTATCACCTAAAGGAACTAGACTAGGAACAAGGCAAATGGTATATAAGCCAAGATTAAAAAAAAAAAAATAGAAGATGATCTGAACACAATGGAAAGAATGCAAGAAAGAGTTGACATGAAGGGGCACCTGGGTGGCTCAGATGGTTAAGGGTCTGCCTTTGGCTCAGGTCATTGGGATCAAGCCCACATAGAGACCCGCATTGGGCTTCCCTGCTCAGCAGGGAGCCTGCTTCTCCCTCCCCTTCTATGGCTCCCCCTACTTGTGCGCGCGCACTCTCTCTCTCTCTCTCTCTCTCTCTGTCAAATAAATAAATAAAATCATAAAAAAATAAAATATAGCAGCACCTGGGTGGCTCAGTCATTAAGCGTCTGCCTTCAGCGGGGTCATGATCCCGGGGTCCTGGGATCAAGCTCCGTGTCAGGCTCTTTGCTTAGTGGGGAGCATGCTTCTCCCTCTCCCAGTCCCCCTGCTTGTATTCCCACTCTCACTGTCTCTCTCTCTCCCTATCAAATAAATAAATAAAACCTTAAAAAAAAAAGTGTTGCTATGAATTAAGAATGAAATACACTAAAAATGAAGCCACCCATCTTTTTAAAAAGGTAGCCTTGTCGATGGGAGAAAAGGAGAAAGCAAGTTGCCTTTTTAAAGTGTTCCCCTGAAATGAGGCAGCTCCTGTGGCTGGGAGCTCTGGGAAGACCGCTAAGGGCACAAAGAGAGCTACACTGAGGAGGGGAAGACGTGACTCCTGGGGCCTCCTGTCAATGGCTCCTGTCCCCTGGCTCTCTCCAGGCTACCTGAGAGGGCGAGGAGATGTGCCCTTCAGTAAATAGCAACCCATCAAGCTGCCAGCTTCCCCTTGCTGGCTTCTTACAGGCACGAAAGCTGCCACCTTCATCTCCAACCCTTTGTGAAACCCACTCTTTGGGGGACGACTTTTCTATTTAGCCGGCTGCTCTTCAGGCAGGTGGGCAAGGCAGAGTGCCAGGTAATCATGCCATTATATAATCAGTGATTCTATTATTTTATATTTTTATAATCCAGCTGTTTAATGTGGATATGTTATAATCATTTTTCAATTAAAAACAATAGTAAGCTTTCTAAACTTAGAAAAGCTGTATTTTGTGGCACCTGGGTGGCTCAGTCGTTAAGCGTCTGCCCTCAGCTCAGGTCATGATCCCAGGGTCCTGTGGTCAAGCCCTGCATTGGGCTCCTTGCTTGGCGGGAAAACTACTTCTCCCCCTCCCACTCCCACTGCTTGTGTTCCTGATCTTGCTATCTCTCTCTGCCAAATAAATAAATAAAATCTTCAAAAAAAAAAGAAAAAGAAAAGCCATATTTTTAAAAGGTCTGCTTTTTCAGTTGCTAACGGAGTGATGTTGTAATTGTAGTTGCCATCATTAATTAAGAATGCCTACCTGTCTTCAGTCCTTCATCCTCCACACCCACCCACACACAGACCTCCTCTAAATCATGGCCACAGTCCGTGTGGAGGAAGTCTTCAGTTGCATATGTCAGGCAACTCAAATCTCGAGTATCCAAGCTGTATTTTAATCTTTCAGTGAGAATGCGCTAGGCTAGGGGCAATGAAAGAGATGTGTACACAATGTGTCCCTTTATCTGTTTACATCTAATCTTATTCTGAAAATGATTTAAGGTGGCCTTCTTCATAGTATTGTTAGGACTGAAGGTCTAAGAAGGATAAGCACACATTATAAGCCATAAAATGTAGTATAACTTTAGGAAACATACCTGTGAACACAGCATTCAAGGTCTTTTCATTTTCTGTCTCTAGCCTTTCACTCCACTCCAGACACTTTCAACTAGTTGGTTGGCATTTTGCATACAGTGAATTTGCCATTTCCTATCCCACCCCACTGTGTGTGTTGTTCCTTGTGCTTTGAAGGGCTTCCTGATCCTGCAGTCCAATGAATTCATGCTAGTTAAGGCTCAGCTTAAATGTTATCTCCCCTCTGTAGCTTCTTGAACAGCTTCCCTGCAAACATGGGCAGAATGAATCTTCCCCTCTCTTCCTGATGTGGCATTCTGCTCATCTGGCCATTTTGTCATAGGTCACTGTGTTCATACTGATTTTCACATTCATCTACCCTTCCACTGCTGGATTGATAGGTTCTTGAGATGGGGGCTATATTCTGAGTTCTTTTTTTTTTTTTTTTTTTTTTTTAAAGTTTTTTTTTTTTTTTTTCCCAGGGGGNGAGAGAGGGGGAAGCAGGCTCCCCGCTGAGCAGGGAGCCCGATGCAGGCTTCGATCCCAGGACCCTGAGATCATGACCTGAGCCGAAAGCAGAGGCATTAACCCACTGAGCCACCCAGGCGCCCTATATTCTGAGTTCTTAACACAAGGCCTGGCCTGTTAGAAGTACTCAAGAAGTGTTTCTTGGATGCAGGAGTTAAAGCACTTCACTAAAATGCCTATCCCAGGCTACTGAACCTTCACCTGTCCTCACTCACTGAGGCGCAGTGAAGGTGACCATGAACACGACACTTCTAGCTCTCCTTTTGAGCATTGTTCTATTTCATTTTAGCCTTGCTTTCCCTGTTTCAAATCCAGGAAATCTTCCATTTCTTCCGGTTGTTTTTCTTTTTCCTATTAGTCAGCTTTAGTGTGGAAATTCCATAATTGATCATCTTAAAAGATGTACATAATTGTAAGGAGCACTGAGAAGACATTTTTGCTTAAGGGTCTGAGACTGTTCTAAAGCATCGATTTTGCCAGTTGCTTGACCTCTGAGTGAAGAGGCTGTGTTGGGTTTTCCAGAGGAAAACCAATAGGCTGTGTGTACGTTTGTGTGCGTGTGCATACATACATATATATGTGAAACTTTTAATAAGGAATTTGTTTACATGATTATGGAGGCTGAGCAGCAAACCAATCTGTGGTTCCAGTTCATATTTGAAGGCTTGAGAACCAAGAGAATCAATGGTATAAATTCTAGTCTGAAAGCGGGCAGTCTTGAGACCTGAAGAGGGCAGATGTTTTGGTCTGAATCTGAAGGTCAGGGAAGACCAATGTCCCAATCCAGACAGACAGGAAACTGGGAATTCTTTCTTACTCAGTCTTTTTATTCTATTCAGGACTTCAGTGGATCGAATGAGGCCCACCCACATTTGGGAGGACAATCTGCTTTACTCAATCTGTTGATTTTAGTGTTAATCTCATCCAGAAATGCCCTCATAGACACAAACAAATAATATTTAACCAAGCATCTGGGCCCTCCATGGCCCTGTCAAGCTGACCCATAAAATTAATCATCACAGAACCAATGTTCTGCATATGTATTTTGCCAATGATGCCAACCAGTTGACTTAAGGAAGGAATTTTGTGTATAAAGAGCATCACTTCTTTTGCAAATGATCATGAATATAGTCTTTGCAAGAATACTGAAGTGTAGTCTCATTTATTAGTTGCCTTTTAATCAGAGGAGAAGTATAGGGTGGAAAGAACCCTATATATTCTAGTTGGTCATAGGGTAAAGGTCTCAAATCATTTTAGGAGCTAGGCAAATTAGTAAATAAGTATGTTGAACATATGCCAGTCCAGAATGGTGGAAACTCTGATGTGTAGGAGAACTCAGTACCTGTCTTAAAGGTCTGCAAACAGTTTTTTATGCCGCCAGTTTAATTTAGGCTTTGGCTAAATTCTTACCCTCATTAACTCGCTCTAGGATTTTAGAAATTCATTTAATTTTTCCACAACTCAGTTATTTTATTAGAATATATGGCTAATCTTATAATCTCAAGATTCTTTCCATGCATTTCAGTTGCCATTTAAGTTTGAGAAGTTACAAAATAGCCTTTCCTGATGAAAAGAGTTCTAACGTGCATTCTAAAGAAAAGGGACATGCTATATCCTGAAGCAATATAATCTGCTTTCCAGTGACATCATACTGATTATGTCTGCTGTTTTCTGAAACAGCAAGAGCAAAAATACTCTAATCATATTTTTGAATCAAAAAACTACGTATGCTAATGTGATTCATTATGTAGCATGACCAAATTTCTTTTTTTTCTTTTCCTTCAAATTTCTGAGTAATTAGGTAGCAAGTCTCCACAGGTGTTGCCAAATCTATATTTTACAGTATGTGTTCATGCTTTCTAAAGCTTGGGGAATGCTTTCTATTGTAAAATAGGATAACTTTCAATACATATGTAGTTGGTGTGTGTTGATTTTTCTTGCTCAGTCTTTTCATATAGTCTTGAAGCCTTCAAACTATAATTTAAAGCAAGACAGCCTCTGTGGATTTATGGAGTCATTTTCCCTTTGGCTAAAACCCTTTCTGGTCACAGACCACTAGATTTAAAAAGGCAGCTGAACCCGTCCAAAGACCAACATAAATTTTCAGAGGTAGAGAAAATGGTGCCTGCTTATTAAATTAGTGAGAGTATAGTATTTGGCAGCTACAAATAAATGATGTTTTTCCCTTTTGAGTTAGAAGCAAGATGGTTAGAGATGTGTGATATTTGACTCACATTTGTCACGTTTAGCTACATTAGTTGAGAATAATTTGCATGTTACATCGTGTGCACTTACTTTAGACTTCCTTTCGGATCTGACTAGATAAATGGGTTCACCTTTGCCAAAAAGCTCCCAGTTATGAACACATTTAAAACAATTTTCCCCCAGCATATGAGAGTGAACATGAGCATTAAAAAAAGTATATATTTTTTAAAAAGTCATGTTGCCTCAGCGGACCCTTCAGCGGTACTCCAGTGTTTACCTGATGGGGTTTTCTAAGTGCATGTCAGGCATTCTCCATCGGGTCCCTGAATCCACTTTCCATTTGTCCTCTTGTTTCATAAAATTATTAATTTTAGTCCAATTAAAATAGGGCTTTTTCTTTTGGTGATTCATTATTGGAAACCATTTTCATGGACTTCGAGGGCTTTGGGAAGAGAACATGTTTATCCTTGACAGATCTTGGTATTTTTCCACATCTCACAGGAGCCTTTCCAAGTCTTTTTTTCTATAAAAACAAAATAAATTATAAGAATGGAGACTTTCTAAGCTGGAGTTGATGAACTCTACAGGATTTCTAGAGTAGTTTCTGAGAAAATGCTGCACGATGTCTCCAGTTATGAAACCTGTGTGAAAGGCAATCACCTTGACTCCCATTTAATCCAAAGCTGCTATTATGAAATGCAATTTTTGATAATGGTTTACATTTGGAGTTATGTTTTATTAACGGTCTATGTTATATTTCTATAGAAATAGGAATTGCTTCTCCTAATCTTAATATCAATACCTCATGAGTAGAAACTAGGTACAAAATGTCAGATGGATGTTATGCTCTAATCAGTGTCTTACCCCCTCCCCATCAGCTGGTTTTTCTTTTAATTTTTCTTTTTATGCTTATCACCTGACATGGTGAAATACCTTCTAATAACATTATGTATCTTTTTATTTAATGACTATATATGTGTGTATGTGTTTGTGTGTGTATATGAGTACTGTTGAAAATGTCTACTTTTTTTGGATATTAGTTTGTTTAAGTATTGCAAATCATTGTCTGTCTTCTTAGTCAAATATTCAGTCCCATAACGTTCTGGGTTAGGAGTTACTTGATCTCTTTAAACTGACTTTGTGCATTTCTAAATAAAGAATACTAGGGTATATTCTTACATTAAACACAATCTCTCGATACTAGATATCAAGGATACAAATTGAGTTGGGTCTTGAAGGATGAATAAGACTTTGAATCGATAATAAAAATGATGATAATTAAAATAATAGCGATGGGTTAGCATTAAAGGAGCACCTTTTTTGTGGTTAGGCACTTTTAAGTTATATCTAATATACGATTCAAGAGGAAGGTTCAGAATAATGAGGAGGTATTGAAGTTTGGCTTCTAATTCTGGTTTTATCATTTAATCATCCAATTATAGGCCATGTAAACCATCTAACCTCTCAGTGCTTCCAGTTTTGGAGATATTAATGCTTACTACCTCTAGGAGTGGTAGGAGAAAGAAATGAGATAATACAGTCTGATATTATGTGCTTAAACATGGTTAGTGCTCAGTAAATGTTAGCTGCTCTTCTTCTATTATATAGATGAAGAAAACGATGAAGTCTTAGAGAAGCTAAGTTACTTCCCTATGTTTAAGAAAATGGTTTAAGGCAGATTTGAACTCTGTCTGGTTCCAGAGGCTAGGTTCACGACTACCTAGGATTCTAGGAAAGCAAAGAGTAACTGCAGATGGGGAAGCTTGAGTGTGGTGTTGGTTGGGCTTGGGGGGCAGTAAAGAGCATAGATAAGTGAATAGAGACATGAGGCTGTATTTGGTCTCAGGCTGCTTGTGGAAGGCCTTGTGAGACCTAGGATAGAAACAGAGACAACTAAGAATCAAGGGAAAATAACCTATTCTACAATTATTTTGCATTATTTATTTGTATTGAATAAATTTGACATGTAATACTGTATAAATTTAAGGTATACAGTGTGTTACTTTGACACATTTTTATGTTGTAATATGATTACCGTTGTAGCAATATTTGTCATATTACATAATTATAGTGTTCTTTGCATTTCAGTGAAAAAAAAAAAAAAACAGCCCAGCATTTTCCTTTGATTTAAGCTATCTTCTAAGCCAGTACTATGATTTCAGTGAATAAATATGAAGTACAAGTTCAAATAGGAGGGTCCTTAAAGATTAGGGAATTTACAGAAGAGATCTCACTAATATGAGAAACTAGTTTTTTTAACCACAATACAGGGTTCAAGCACTGTAGTTCCCCAAACTATGCCTTCTCACTGCTATGGATTGATTTGCCTCAAGGATTCTGATTCCAGCTAATAAAGTTCAACAGGACTATAAGCAGATGTAGAACATCTGCCAAAGGGACTAGATATTGAATATCTACTAGCCAATGTATCTTTTCCCTGTTGAGAGATTGATATGGGAAGTCAAGTTACAATCAGACTACTTGGAGAACATGAGACCAGAGCGAGTTCAGGAAGTCCCATGATTCTGTCAGGGCCAGCTACATGGGCATGTGACTTCTACAGTTAGTTGCTCCGGGTCCCATGTTCATCAGGGCCCCTTGTTTGATTCAATACTCTGCTCTACCACCTTGCAATTCTTAATTTTTGAACAAGGGCTCTACGGTTTCATTTTGCACTGGGCCTCAGAGGTTGTGTATGTGGTCCTAGATTAATGAGTTTAATGATACTACACTATAATCCCCACAAGTCACGCTTTTCACAGTAATCTTATAACCCTGTTAATGGGGCTTTAGGTTTATTCCTTAATGCAGCAGGTCTCTTCAACTGGATAAAACTAAAAATGGTGCTGCTAGCATGTTCCTCTCTGATTCCATTTTCCTGACTTTCGATACTATCTTATTGACATACCACTTCTTTTGCCTGTTTATATAGTGAATTAAATATTGCCCTGGGTGTATTTCTTTGAGTTGATTTTATGTATTTATAAACAGTCCATTACATATTTATTTACTAGGTTAGCTCTCAGAAAGATATATTACATGTTGTGGATGAAATCAATGTCAATAACTGAGATTTACATGAAAGTGTGATTAACTAGCAGAGCAGGTTGGTTGATAGAAAATAAGCAGAGTCATTTTGGTAAGATAGAGGAGTGTGGCTAGAAACCCAGTAGTCATTGCGACAGTAGGTTGGCTGAGAACCATGCTGTTAAATAAATGAAAAACTTAGGTAAGAGTTAAGGACTCACAGAAAGTTTTTACCCGTCACTTCCAGTAGTAAAGCCCTTTCTTGAGTTTTTAATCCTTGGCAATACAAGGAGCCAGGAGAGTTTGCAGGAAAGAACAGACACGATTGATGACAGGATAGTAGGGGACATAGAAGAAACATTTAAAAATAACACTAAAAGTTGGTCTTGTCTGGGGGACAAAAAAAAAAAAAAACGAGGAATCTTAAAGTCTTCGAGCACTTGAAAGTTTTTTGAAACAAATTGTAGGAACAATTTTTTTTCCATTGTAATAATGAATTGACTGTGGAATTTCAGCATAAAAAGTTTGCAGAAAATAATGAGTTAGATACTTAGATTATGAAATCAGTGAAATATTAAAATTTTATTTGTGATTGCCTTGTTGTAATAGCTGTATTCATCTGTATTTGTTTAGAATATGAATGTGTGATTTAAAAACCAAATGCCTATCAGTCAAAACATTTCCCACCTGCTCTGTCTTATGGGACTATCAAACTAGTAAATTAAATGAAACCAACATTGTTTTACTACTTGCCCATTATAAAGTATTACTGGTTCCAGGTGAGTACCTATTTATAAGGGCCTTTGAAGATTTAATAGAGAGTTTAAAAGAATGGAATACCATGCAATGAAAAATTTTACATCATAAACAAAAATGAGAGGTAAACTGTCAAACATTTTTCAAAGATAAAAAAAGACAACATACTTAAAAAGAGCTTATACATGCTGGTAAGAAACACTAAAAGCAAAATGGAATGGAAGAGCAAAGGAAATGAACAGACCATGCACTGAAGAAATAAAAATTGCATATGGAATTATTTTCAATATCACTAGTAATCAAATAATTGACCTTTAAAAAGGAGAATATAATATTGTCTGTAAAATTAGCAATGACTGATAAAATGATGCTACTACCTTGCACAGATAACCTTCATTTTCATGTGTCCCAAATGGCAGGATGGCTAAATTATTTATGATATGACTAATTATGTTATGAAATATTATTCAGTCTTGAGCTTTCTTCATTTTTGCAGATTAAAATTAGAGAAAATTGCACACAAGTGAAAATATCAGAAACCCGCATGTTATGCAGTATGGTTCAAGTAATGTTGAGATATAGATGTAGAGCCATAGAAGAGAAATTGGACCCCAAACACCAACATTGTAACAGGAGTTTTCTGGGATTTTAGATGATCTTGTATGTCTTCTTTTCTACTGCATGTTCTCAGAAGTCTTTCTAATGACATCCTTTTGAAGTTTGAAGTTTTCTCTCCCTGTCTGTCTGTCTGTCTGTCTCTCTCTCTCACACACACACACACACACACACACTCTACATACACAATGTGTCAGAGAGAACTGAGGGAGATTGCAATCCCTATGTATTCTTGCCTCCACACTTTTTTACCTGAAAAACATAAAAGCCTAGGGTAGCAAAGTGCAAAATGGCACTGGGTTTGAGAGTATTAGTGCAAAAACTGGCTTTTGAAACCCAAGCTTGCTGATGGTCTCAGCAACCTGGATTTTGGGGTCCAATCCTACTTGCAAAACTTGTATTCCCCCCCTTTTTTTTCCGTAAGTGTGGTTAATGTGTTTCATTTCTTGATTTAGAAATAAGTCATAATTTTTATGCCTACAAAATATATTTTAGAGGCTTTAGGAGAAGGCCTTTTGTGTGAAGTAGACAAATTTGCGATGGACTCTCAAAGGCCATCTTTCTACAATTAGAGGCAAGACCTAAAATACAAGTACTTTCAGAAGAGGTAACATACTTCCTGTGACTGAGCAGGGAGCAAGGACCAAGGACCCCAGGCGTCTTGTCTTCAGGCCCCAATTAGCGAGGCATCATTCTATGTGAGTTTAATAAACCCACAATCATAATTACAAATCTTGACATTTAGATGCTCCCAAAGTCAACACCCATCCCAGCAGGGTTAGCCACATTATCACTAGTTAAGGAGATACAGAGCAATTAGAAGCTAAAGGAAAAGGTTAGCTCGACCACTCAGAGGGAAGGAGTTCAGCAGCTAAACCCACCTGCAATCACAGTGTTAATTTTTTAAAATATTGGCTTCAAAGCCTTGTCACCCATGACAAGGAAGATCTGAGTCTAAATGGAATATTTAAGAGCAGGGCCTCTGCAGCCCTCAATCAGGCTGCACACTGACCTTTGCGTAGTCTCCACCAGTGGCTCAGCTGTCACGAAATGCTGGAGAAAGTGGAACATCATTGGACCTGTCATGAGGTCAGTCAGCTAGTGCTCAGGCCAATTTGCTAAGGAGTCCATTCCCTCACCAGTTTGATGAAATGTAGTACCAATTAATCACCAGCTAATTTGCAGGGAGTTGAAAACTTCCTCGTATTTGTTGTCCCACTCATCACTTTACCTGGCCTTGTGGGATGTCAGGCCCAGAACGCAAGGCCACCTCAGGGACACAGGAAGCTGTCAGAACTTGTGTTTTAGGCTACCAGGGTGACAGTCGAGGGGACACTTGCCTCAGGCCAGCACTGCCCTATTTTATCTAGAAGGCTCTGTGTGGTTTGCAACCCCCAAAAGTAGGCCGTGCTGTTCAAGTGCATGCAACAGACACTCTTTTTGAAACTCCTCATGATTTAGTAAGATCTCATTGCTTTTTTCTATCAACCTATCAATTCTTTATCTGTCTTGAGAAGGTGGTGGCTTCATCATCATTCCCTTTGCAGAGGTTTATTATCTGAGAGCCGTTGAGTTGTCTTAAAGGCAGGAAGTTTTCTTTTTTTTTTTTTTCCTTTACCAAATAGACTGTTCTATTTGTAGCCAAGTCTCATAAATTCAAATACTTGTCAAAATACACGAATAGTATGTTTGTTATATTCATGACTTAAAATCACGTTTGATTGCTTACTCATTAATCCACAAAATTAAGCAACACACCCTGGATTGCAGTCATTAGTACAAATAAGCGGGGCTCTTCGAAGCGTCAGAGGTAGTGGAGCGCATTGTACGGGCGTGTTTGTTTAGAAACTCAGTATGTTAATGCACAAATTAGCTTTATAATTTCAGAAGGTTTCCTCTGGAAGAAAACCAAGTACTTAACTGCAGTCCACCAGCAAATGGAGTTGGGATCATAATATACGAGGTGGATTTTTGATGGAAAAATAATGGAAAATGTAATTTTACGTTGAGCCTCGAGGATGGGCAGGAGCTATTCTGTCCTCTGTAGGAGTGTACATGGTAAGGGAGGTGACCTTTATTCCTAACTGGATGGAAAAATCAGGACTCGGAGAGATGGCGTCCACCTTAAAAGTATGGACATCCATGTAACAGAGGCTTTGCTTTTCCGCTGGGGTATAGCAAAGAACTTAAATCACTCATTTACCTCACCCTCTTCCCTGTGCCAAGTACCCACTAGGAGCTTGGAATATAAAATCAGGTTGTACTTGAAGGGACATTTGGCTGGCTCAGTCGGTAAAGCCTGCAACTCTTGATCTCAGGGTCATGAGTTTGAACCCCACATTGGGTGGAGAGATTACTTAAGATCTTTAAAAAAAACAAAGTCAGGTTGTACTTGAATTCTGTCCTCTGTAATGTAGGGCTAATACTGCTTTTCTCATAAGGTTTCTTAGGAATATGAAATGGAATATGTAAGCACTTACAGTAGTGCCTAGCACATAACGAGGGCTGTGTAATTATTTGTTACAAGCATTTTTTAGTTATGTGACTCATGGTTTCAAATAGCTTACAGGTTGTTTTGTTTTGTTTTGTTTTTTCCAAGTAGCTTAGTTATAGAGGCAAATAAATCAAGACCTTTGGGGTGTGTGACAGGTAATGATAGAGACATAGACAGTTTCATGGGTACACTGGGGAGCCTGGTGGAAGACCGCGTATGGGGGACTTGAACTATATTTTGGAAGCCATGATAATATATAATAAAGAATTTGAAGTCGGAGCAAGACCATGCCAGATTGTATGATGGAAAGCCCAATTCAGCAGTGGTGTTGCGTGTACACATTCGGGCGCTGGACTGGAAGCCAGAAGCAAATTGAGGCCTTTGCAGTGGAGATGTGAGGACCTGGCTAGAGGCACTGAGGCATTTTGTTGTAATGGAGTAATCCCTGCAGGGAGGAATCAACCTTAGATTCTAGGAAGTTACTGCCTTCATGGATGGCTGTGGCAGTGTTGGCCTTGGCCAAGAAATTACCAAAGGAGTGTTTCTGAGACGATTACAGCTTTGGTTTGGATAGAGAATAGAAACTAGAGGGAGGTAAGGAGAATAACACTGAGCCAGTGAAATAGTACTTAGGTGCATCTTACAACGTGGTCAACGTATGTATGCTTTGTAATTTAAAAACTATTTTTGCCTGTGCTGTTTTATGTTTCATAGTGTCGGATATACTCCCTTAAAAAAGAATACTCTTCCAAAAATGCAGACTAGATGTATGTGATTTAGTTAAGAATAATTTGAAGAAAAAGCCATTTGTGTGTACGTGTGTCCATGCATTTTAAAAGATAACCTTAATTTCCGATAAGTTACACTCTCTCAAGACCTTCAAAGCCCTTGCAAATGGATAAAACTGAGGAACATCCAGTGATATACCGGGTAAATGGCAAGCAAAGCCACCCAGTGGATTGACATCATTTCTGAGAATTTCTCAGCTGGTTTAACCTTAAGGATCTTTCACTTTCTTTTGTGTCTGCCATTTTAATCTGTGTAATTCAGAGGCAGAGGAAATAGTATTACTAACAAACCCAAATATATTGAGTTCTTATAATCTCTGACATCCGTGTTACCTCAGAATGCTTGAAACTGTGTGCTTATCCCATTGCTGCCCCAGAGGGCTCTTTAGAAGTAGGGCTTGGTGGCTGCCACCTGACCTCCGTGGGGCCCTTTGCCCGACCACTGCTATTGATGGTGAAGGGCACAGAGGAAAGGCTTTCCTCGTGTATATTAGGTTCAGTTGTGAAGGTTGTTTCATAAATGCTGAGCTGTGACTACTAAGGAAAGTCAAGAATGCAACAAAAACAAACCCAGGATTCTCTCGAACTTAAGTCAGTCCCAGGAAAAATATGATACAGTATAAATGTGTTTAATGCATACCTGGCTTCTTCTTAGTGAGTTACTGCGTAATTAAAGGAGCTAAATGTAGTTTTGGCCAAAGTATTGGTTTTTTTTTTAATAGGCATATTTTTTGTCATCGCAGGCAATGTAGGCAGCTGTCTCTTTAAAAAGTGATGAGAATAAATAGGGTTCTTAGTACAGTTGAATAAATCATGTTATTTTCTTTAGAATGAAGCTTAAAGCTGTAAAGTTTGTAAAGGTCCCTATTACGGATTTTCAGTTTGGAGAGGTAATGAAAATTGGTTTATCTCATTTACTGAATGTCGATTGAACTTTGTGAGAATCAGAGCTGTTACATACTTGCTCCAAGGATGCTAGATCTGATGCTTGAATCTGATGAAGATGCTAATGTGAGCATGCAAATTTTAAAAACCTGGATTAAATGCTTTTAGCTAGCTGTCAAAATCCTATGAAGGAAGATCACCTATTTTCAAACCTTTGTTTAAAGTGGCATAAAATTAATTCACATAGCCAGTTGTTATTTAGTTACAAGCAGATGCATACATTTAAATGAAATTCTGCAGTGTTTCACTCTCTTCCCAAAGGTGATAATGTGTTTTCCTCTACTTGTGAAATTGTTGTAATTTCACAGTCTTACTTAGATTTAATTGTGTTTATTAAGATTTGAGACAAATGATTCCAATTTTATTTTGTAGGATCCTTGTTTTTTTTCTTTGTCTTTTAATTTTATTCAATAGTTGTTGGTAATATGGAATATGGATGAAACAGTAAAAATAGCAATATGTTCTTAAATTCAACAGTTTAACCCAAAGAACTCAATATGGCAAATAAGCTTTTCTTAGTAGTACATTAGTTTACTTGACATGTAATTAAAATAGAGCCACATATTTCTTACTGTAATTACTAATACAAAAAATATACTTTCATAAATTATGTTCTATGAGCATTGGGATCCTTCTTTTTTTGTTCTCTATGTAGGCAAAAGATAATAGCATCAGATTATAAAAACTTAGGCTATAAAAGTGACAGAATGCTGTAGGTTGATAACAGAGCAAACCACATCATGAATATTGAAGGACTCTGCAATAAATGTACTTGGTGGCATTTATTATTAAAATATTTACTTGTCAGTATAGAAACTGAAGGCATTGGTATATTGCTTCCAGTTATGGTGGAAATAGACAGCACAACTCATGTATTGCTAGCTGGGAGAGCGGTACCGCGCATCTAAGGGTTGTGTGTTCTTGTGTGATGAAGAGCAAGGAAAAAAAAAAAGAAAAACAAAAATTACCTATTTGATGTGTTTGATCTTGGTGCTTTCTCTGTTCCTCTGTCAATCCTGTGATGAAGAGATTAAAGAGAAGCAACAAAGTAAAAGCAGAATATGGATAAACAAGTCAAGTGGGATTTAGTCTGGAAGCCAGAGAATGTTAGCTATGGTAGGAAAAGGAATTAACATTTAACCTTCCGTTGTGTACCAGGCTCTGTGCTAAGCATTTAGGCATGTTAGGGATATTATCAAGGAAATTAACATTCTACCTCCACTCGACTCACCCCCCCCAACACACAAACACACGCACTTGTGCACACAGGGGCACACACGCATGCACACACACCTTTACTAGTGATATTGATCGTAACAGTCTCACCGTTTGAGTATGAATACAGGTCTGAGTCCTTGAAGAGATACTGGTGGTGTGAAATTGCAGAGAACACATGGCTCTTTTGATCAAGTCTATAACTCAGGTTTCATGGATGTTGTAAATTATCCAAAGTTCTTCTGTTTCCTTTCATCTTTGAGTTTTTTGTTGTTGACTATTTCATTATTTTAACCTTTACAAGGTGAGTATGAGAAAAAGAGGGAAGTATTCTCTAACGTGAGGTTATGGGTGAGATTTTTTTTAAGAGAATCCTAATTTCCGATGTTCTTTCCATACACCTTCAGTGGTGGGCAAGGGATACTTGCAGTTACCCAAACCAGTGCCTAATCTTTGAATTGGGAACACCATCCACATGGACAACCGAGATCTAGTTATCGAATATAATTTGGACATGCTACATTCATGTGTCTCTTTTTCCGTGTTTTCCTAAATCCTATTTGGAGGATAGGTGCGTCCCTGAGAATTACACTCCACCTCGACCTCACAGAGGTATGAAACACATGTTGCCTTAATTTTACGGGCAATTAAAGAGAAAATCTTTATTAAAGATTAACACAGATTAATCTATCAATTAAGATTAAATCTATTTTTATTAAGATTAATCTATTAATCTATTAATTAAGATTAAAATCTGTATTAAAACAAGCACAGAAAGCTGATAGAATACAAAAAGTAAGACATGAATTTTAAAAGCTGAGCCCTTCGGCTGTGAGCTTATGGTATGCCAACTCAGGCTAGGCCCCCACTACCCTGGAGGTCTATTTTTTGCATTTGTTCTCAAGCTCCATTGGGGGACACATCTAGAAGCTTGACACCAGGTCCATCCAAGTGGCACCCTGGAGGAAAGTAGGCCAGGGAGGGCCTGGTACCAGGTGGCTAATCTTGCCTCCCTCTCCATCTGCCGCGCACCCCTGGTGCGACACTCGCGCTCCCACAGAGACCAAAGAAACAGATTCTCCCTTTCAAAATTGAGCCTGAAAAAGAAAAGAGAACACACATAATCTCTATTTTTGGAGCTTGATGTGGCAGAAGCAATTTCTCCCAGTTTTGAATAGAAAAATGAGGAATTTCTCCCCCATAATAACAAAACCAAAACAACAGCCATAGTGATAATGACACTTGAAGGATCTTACAGGTGTGTGTGTTCATTGTACGTGGGTTCATTCACGTACTCATTCATTTCTAAAAAATAATAATTTGAATGTTGATTCTAAAAACACATGAAAAAATCCAGGTTATCTTTTATCTTATTGCTATCTTATGGGTTAGTATCTTGCCTCATTTTACTTATTTTATTCTAACAAATAATATGTTCAGTACCTACTATGTATACTCACCGTTCTAGGTGATGGGGAGACAATAAAAAAAAGACAAAAATCACTGTTTTCTTGGAGCTTGTATTCTAGTACAGTGAGAAGACAGGCAATAGCTAAGACAAACAAGAAAAGATGAAACATTGAGAGGGTGATAAATGCTACAAAGAAAAAAGGAAGAGAAGATGGGACGTGGTGGTGATGTTGCAATGCAGATAGTGTGATGTTTGAGTAAAGATGGGAAGGACAGAGAAGCAAGCCATGTAGGTGTCTGGGGGAAGACTGCTTCAGGCAACAGCAAGTGCAAATACACGGAGTCAAGGACAAAGAAGAAGAAATCATAGCTGGATAGAATCCTGAGAACAGGGGAGAATATACTCAGAACATGAGGTCAGAAATTTCACAGGGAGCCCATGACCAGATAGTCCATTGCAAGGACTTGAGCTTCACTGTGATATGGGAAGCCAAAGGATCAGAGGAGAGACATGACCTGCCTTGTGTTTTAGGAGGGTCACTCTGGCTATTGTGTTGAGAACAGATTAAAAGGGAGCATGGGCAGAAACTACGAGATCAGAGAGGAAATCGTTACCATAATCCATGGGAGAGACTGGGAGTGGAGTCCAAAATGGTGAGAATGGAGGGGTGAGAAGCAGTTCAACTCTGACTGTATTTTGGGATTTGTTGACAAATTGGTTGTGTGGGGGATGTAGGAGAGACAGAGGGAGGAGGGAAGGGGAAAAGGCATCAAGGATTAAAAGGAGGTTTTTATCCTGAGCAATTGGAAGAATGGAGTGCCGTTAATTGGGATGTAGAAAGATTACGGAAGAGCTTTGGAAGGTCAGTTTTTCAGTTTTTGACACGTTAGACAGTGGACCATATGATCCTGGAGTTCAAGAAGCAGCTCTGGGTTGAAGATTTACATTTGGAATTTATCAGCATATACTTACATCTATGCCATGAGACAAATGAGGGTCCAAAAAAAATTAGACATATTTCACATTTTTAGAGACAAGAAGGATTAAGTAAAAGGAAATTTAATGGAGGGCCCGGAGAGTTGAAGACTCCCGGGAAGGGAAGTGAAGAAAATAATTTAAGGAAGAGGGTAGTGATCCTAAAATCAAGTGTGTCCTAAAATCAAGCCAGAGAAGTGGGGTATTTAGCTACCTGAAGACTGTTTTTGACCTTGATTAAAAACAAGTTTCTATGGAGTAGAGGGGTGAGAGCCTGACTAGTGTAGTCTCAGCAAGGAATGGGAGGAGGGAGACTGGAAATTGCTCTGTGGACAGCTGTTTGAGATTTTGCTTTCAAGGGCAGTTGAGAAACGGGTATGATGTCTGTAGGAGTCTTGCGAAGGTTGTTAAAACCTTTTTGTTGTTCATTTTTATTTTTGTTTTGAGTGGGAGAATGAATAGCATATCTGTGGACTAACCTTCCTTTGTCTCTCTGGGGATAGGATGCCGAAATACTGACGGACATCTGTGCAGACAGGAGTTTTGATCGGGAATAATGGCTGTGTGAAAAGATCTTGGATTATGGGGTCTTTGGGAAATGTCGGTGTTGCGCTGGGTGACTTGAAAATACTGAAATTACAGAAGGATAACAGACGGGTCACCGGAAGATGGATAAGGCAGCAGAAAAGGAAGGCATCCAAATGAAATATTGCCTGTTCGCATGTTGCATAGCATTTAGGTTACTATAGTCCGTATGATTTCAGTGAAAAATCTTCCACACGCCTTAGAAGTTTAGTCTAGGTGAAACCTTAACAACAGAAAACTTTAAATAGAATTCCTTCTTTCTTGTCCATCTCATCTCTGTGGGAAAGGTAATTTGTAATGGGTTGAAGGTCAGGGAGGGGAGGCCATTTTCCTGCACCAGATGAACACTTTGGATATCACGTGCCTTTTGTGGAGGGACTAGAACAGTGGCTTAATATTAATTAAGGCATCTCTGTACCACTGTCTGCTAAGAACTCTGTTACCCAGAAATGTAGATATTCTGATGAGTCAAGTAGTCTAGCCGATAAGCACCTGCAGTGTGTACAGTTTAAATCAATTGTCGATGTTGAAGTGAGTGTAAGTTCTGTGTGTGTTGTGGACGTTGAGATGAAGAGGGCATGGAGAGTTGCTTAGCAGCCAGCACCGACGGAGCCAATGACTCCGTTTGGGACCACAGATTCAAGGAACTGAACCTCTTCTTTCCAGGACTAGAGACCCATTTGTTCATTCATCCGCACATCGAGAGTAGACTCTCTGGAGATAGTTCCTGTCAGTCATGGGATTGGGAGACAGACTGTGAGGTTTGCCAGTTCTTCTTATCGTCATCTTTGGGAAGAGTCATGTATTGCCTTTTCCGTGTTTACCATATTCTTTAGGACATAACCTCCTAATGGACAAACCACGTATATTTGACAACAAAGCCTCTCTTTGTACAGTTTTCTTTTTGGTAAGCAATCACACTGTGGTCTGAAACCCGGGTTGGGAAATTTAAAAAGGCTAGATTCTTATACCAATTACTATTTAGCCTATCCTTTTGGGAAACAAAATCTCTGCACTGTTGTGTGCTCTTATTTGTTAAATGGGTGTGCCATTGTTATTACATATGCTATAAACTTGTGTGGATATATATGTAAAACAGTAAAGTATCTTGAGGAGGAACGGTTATATAAGAGATAAGTAATGATTTATGAATTTTCAGTTTTAAGATTCTGTATTATGCTTTAGATTGTTATTCTATTTTTTTTTCTCTTTTCCCTTTAAGGCACAGTACATATACTAGCAGTTAAGGATGTAGAAAGAGAAAAAGTAAGGTATTAGTCTTAACTTACACAAAAGTGTTCATAGAACCAGTATAATAAGCCACTTTGCCTTGCCGATTGGCAATTAAAATAAATGTTACTAAGATGTGTTAGAATTCACCAATATGCAAAACTGAAATTATAATCATGTCACAAAAAAGTGACGAAAATAACACTTCCAGCACATTTTCAAAATTGATTTTATTTTCCTTTTCAAGATTTAAAGTGTTAAACTCTTCACTCTGACCAGATGATTAGAATGATACAGATCTACTGATTATTTTTATACTAGAATAATCTTTCATTATTAATCTATTTAAGCCTTCTCTCAAATCAGTTCATCAGTGCTGCCAATTAAAAATAGAAAATGTATGTGCTCAATTTCAAGAATTAAAAATAATGCCTTGGGAGTAGCATTTCTTTCCTGTGGTAAGAGGATTGTTGGATTTTCCAATTAAAGAAGTCTCCATACTGGAAATGAGTAGTCAATTAAGAAAATTATTTTTGAATAGTCAATTTGCATATCCCTAATTGTATTCATTTCTTTTGAAAGACTGAACTTGGAATTTATGATGTTTTGATTGATTACTCCTGCATTTGTGTTATTAATACTATTGCTAACAAGGTTCCCCTCTGAATGGGCCTTTGAGTGTCTTTCCTGAATAAATATTTGAATCATAACTAGGTTTGTTTTATTTAATGAATGAAAAATATCTAAAGATTTACGAGCAGGTTTCAGATTTGCACACACTGTCCTTTATTGGGTTGACAGTAGCATCCCCTCACTGCCTGCTACACGCACACTTGGACTTCTTCACATCACCCCACGAGCAGCGTGCAGTCTCTCTATGGTGGTGCTGTCTGCCAGCCAAAACTACGGTTTCAGCAGGACTGTCCTCACTGTTCCTACAGCATGTTTGTGCAATGAATATTTTATGACATCTTGCCCTTTGTGAAAAATGACTTGGAAGTGGACAATTAAATGTTTCTATATTAATGACAAGAAACAGTTCTCATATGAAACAAAACTGAGATGAAAATGGGAATAATTTGGTTAAAAGTGCTGATGTGTAGTCTCATTGGACTTGACGTTCATTGGACTTAAACCAGTCAACATAGCGTCATGAAGGAAGAGAAGAAAATTAAAGGGATGTATCAAAAAGGGACATCTGTGTGCACAAAGTGAACACATTGTATGGAAATATGCACATTTATTTGTTGTGATTGTGTCTAAAAGGACAGCTATAATTATGGGTTTTATAATATCTTAGCTCTCTGAGACTGGAATGTCCTCTTTTACCCTTTAGATCTATTGTTCAGCTTTTGCATATTCAACCTTTATTTCTGGAAACCCTCTTAAAAAAATACTGAAGTCCTTTTCAACATATTGGAAAGGGTGGTGAGGGAAGGGGCAGCCATTTCCTTCCTTCAAGAGAGTTAGCCAAAATAGGGTCTTTATTTCAAGAATAGACAAACCATTAATGATAGTCCTGCCATGGTCCTTTTAGACATAATATTGAATGGAGAGTTGTGGTACAGTAACATTCAAGTTACAAGTTTTCAGAGGCTGTTTTCCTTAAAATCAAAGAAAGATCACCATCAGCTAGAAAACAGTGTTGTGTGATATGCATGCCATGCTAAGTAATTAGTGTTGTTGGATTTGTTTGTAGCTGATTGCTGTGTTTGATGAACAAGAACCACTCCACAAGATTGAGAGCCCCAGCGGAAACCCTGCAGGCCGGCAGAGCCCAGATGCCTTTGAGACGGAAGTGGCTGCCCAGTTGGCTGCATTTAAACCAGTTGGTGGGGAAATTGAAGTAACCCCTTCTGCTCTGAAATTAGGTATGTGTATTTTCACTGGTATGTTCTTCGCCTGGTTGAAACACATATCTTGTTGATTATGAGTGGCTTCTACTAGAGGACTTGTCCTCTTAGTATCTTTCTTTAAAAACCTTGTTTGTCTTTTCTTTAAATTATTTTTACATAGCTCTTTGTAGCTGCTGACGCTCAGGCAAGGGGATGCATTTTTTTTGTTGTTGTTTTTGTTTTGTTTTGTTTTGTTTCTTGAATGGCGGGTAGATGTGAATTATGTGCTCTTGAAGTATCCTACAGGACAGGCTGGTCTGTAAGGGATGGGGTTCATCTGTAGCCTATGAGGATCACTTAAAAAAAAACAAAACCTCTCTGAAAAGTGTCATTTGGCAAAAGCTAACGATCATCAAGGAATTCAGACTAGGAATAAAGGTCACTTTCTGTTTCAGCCACCTTCTTTTTCCTCCTCAAATAATGGACCTCAGACTTCGGGGAAAACATTCTGAAGTTAGTCCCTTAATTCTAGCCTACCGATTTATTCAAACAAGAACAGCCTGGGTACCCAGTAATTTTGTTCAGAATTCTTCGTTTTTGTTTTGAAGGCGTTGGGAGAAAAATAAACATTCTTCTAAAGTTTCAGTGAATTTGCATCTCTAAGAGCAATGTCAGTTTTTGGTGATACCTCTTAGAGGTAAATTTAGGTCAGTTTCACAGCATGAAGCTTTTGAAAATCCACTAACATTTTGGTACTTAGAACAAATTTTCATTCCTGTTGAAGGTATGCATATGTTTTGAGACTGCTCTGAGCACCTGTTATATAGGTTAATTCTCCAGGTAGAAGAACAGAGGCTTCTACTAGTCTCCAAGTGGAGTCTTTCCCTTGCAAAGCAGAGTGTATACTTAAAATCACAGAAGTCCTGCAGAGTGCCGGTTTTGCCCATCTGAAACAAAATGTTGACTGGAAAGTTTATTTTACACACCACAATTCTGGATGTCCGTATTTGGTACTAATCTTCTGGAAAGCATCTGCGGTGCGGCTTTTGTAATAAACCAAGTGGAAATTTATGACCTCTAATCTTCATGATGTTCCTCTATCCTTTGGAAACCTAGCTAGTGACGCGGTGTTCTGGAATGCGTGCGGACAGCCCAGGGCTCCGTGGCAGCTCCGCTCCATCCACAGAGGAGGTCTGTGGCTGCAGCAACCTCACCGCCCTATCATTCATTTGCATAATGGATGCCTTTTTATCCATTATGCAAATGGTATGGGAGGGAAATTAGGCAATAAGGGAAGACGAAAGGAGAAAATTGCTCTCGCTTGTTTAATATTCTATTTATAAGCAAGTACTGTGTGGTCTTCAAAAGGCTGAACCGTAGAGTAGCCAGTGCTGGAGAATTCATTTCTGCCTTCTCTTAGGAGCTTTCGGGGGTAGAGGGGGGCGCGGTTTCTTAAGCTTTCTCAGCTTCTTTTGTTGAACTGTCTGAGTAATATAATGTTGAAATCAGGGAGAAAAGTAAGCTGAGGTTCTTTTTTTTGAAAGTGAATTTTCTACTTCTTTAGTACTAATTTTTGGTGAAAGAGAGAGAGGAAATCTTTATTAAGTGGGGACTACATGCCAGGCACTGAGCTCAAAGCAGTGCAGCAAGTGTTCTCAATCCTTTGCTTATGACAGCTCTTTTTTTTTTTAAGGATTTTTTTAAAGATTTCATTTATTTCAGACAGAGAGCGTGCGTGCATGAGTGGGGGGAGGGCTAAAGGCAGAGGGAGAAGCAAGCTCCTCGCTGAGCAGCCCATGCAGGGCTGGACTCCAGGATCCCAGAATCATTGATTCCAGACCCCAGGATCCTGACCTGAGCAGAAGGCAGATGCTTAACTGACGGAGTCACCCAGGCGCCCCATGACAACTCATTTAAGCCTCAGGATACTTAGCTGGGTTCTGTTACTCCCCTCATTTAAGAGACAAGGACACAGGCATGTAGTACTTAAGTAATTTATCCAAAGTCATATAGTGATTACCTGGCAAAGCCAGGATTTGAACCCTTTCTGGCTCCAGTGTCAGGAGCCATTTTTCTGTGCTGCCTCCCATCTGCTAGTAGTAAAAGAGTAATAAGTTGATAGACTTTTTCTGGGGTGTTCTTTGTGAATACGTATCTAAACCCTGAAAGCGCTTAACTCCCTGGCTTCAGATCCGTGTCCCCTAGTACTGTGGATGAGGTGATGAGATTAGGTAACCTTCCTCATTGGGTGGTCAGTGTTGCCTTCCAGCCATGGCGTCTGACGCCCTGGCGTCACCTCCACTTCCTCCCCTTTCTTGCTGGCCAGCCGCACTTCCTTCCTCCTTCACAACCATTGCTGCACGACAGAGCTTGATCATCCCTCAGACCATCGCGGAGGCCTCAAGCTGACCTCTGTCCTCACAGGGCCTGCTTTCTCCAGTCCCGGCTTCTGCCAGAGCTGCCTTGCTGAATGGCAAATCTGATTATATACCTCCCTGCCTAATAACTTCCAATGGCTTCCTAGTGCGAGGAGCGCCATGTCCAAACTCATTAGCAGACTGGTGCAGATGGCTCCTCGGAATTAGCGGGAGGTATCTGGGCAGGGAGGAACGCTGGAAAAAAAAATCATCCTGTATCCCTCCTCATGGTTCCAGCAGATTGAGTACTTTTCATTTCTGGAACTTTAAAAGCAAAGGAGAGAAAACATTAGTCAAGTGTCTCAGAGAAAGTACAGAAGGAAGCAACTCAGCCTGCCTTGGTGTCTGCCTGTTCTGTTTTTCTTTCCTTTTGTGGCCCTCGGGGAAGGGTGTGGTCGTAGATGGGGACAGGTGTCAATCCGGGATGGAGGGATATCCTGGCAGCACAGGCAATGCTCCTGGCTGTGGGGGTGGGAGGGGGGTGGGGAGGGGAGATGGGGACTTGGTCGTGCGGTCAGACCCAGTCTGAGATCCTGCTTAGGTGAAGCGGGTGGGTGGCTGGAGGGCAAGTAGCATTCGTGTCCTAGTGATTCACCATAACAGCCTGCGTATAAAATGCCAAACACCAGAGCCCCAGCTCTTCACCTCAGCTCCGCACTCAGCTCCCCAGGCCATTGGAACCGGCTCTACTTCTCCTGGGGCTCATCTGCGTAGGCTGGTAGAGCAGACACAGGGCTAATTCTCACGGATTGTCAAATTCTTGAGGCCCATTCAAGAAGACGAGGAATTTAATCATTATCAGCTCACATGCTTATCTCACTTCTCAAGATACCATTTAACAAATAAGAGGAATCAACACATTTTTATGATTAGGTCATAATCACCACCAAATATTTGTCTTGTATTGATATCTGAAATAAAAATATGCTCGATATCCAGTATAATTTTTCTATCATTGTCCAACACAAGATGATAATAAATAATATTCTATTAAAGGCCAACAACATTCCCTATATGCATATAGAGATTGGCCCCTCTTCTTTTTCTTCCAAGATGAAATACTTACGCACAGAATGTGCCAGAAGTTCATATTTACAGGCTCTTCATGACCTACCCACTTCCTCTCTGCCTACCTTTATTACTGGCCACTCTTCCAGTTATGTTAACCTGCAGGCACCAAGAACCACTTGCCAATCCCCAAATTTGCTGTCTTTCAAGCCTCTGTGCTCATAGAGGTACTATCTTCTTCACTTTGATCCTTCCTTTGCCTCTTTTCTCCTTGGTATAATTTGTATGCACCTTTTAAATTCAAGTGACAATATGACCGTGTTTGTAAAGCCTTGTGCACATCTTCAAGATAGTACAATAGGTATACAATACATTTATTTCTTGATACTTCTTTCAGCAATGATGAGTTACAAAGATGAATTGAAGAAATGTTCTACTAACCTAAAAGGGTTCAGTCATATACCCTGTAAGCTAATGAGGTATATATTTTTATTTATAGGAGGAGTTTCAAATCAATTGGGCATCTACATAATTCCAACCTCATTCATCTAAATTATTTCTTACCATTTATTTTCCTAATGGATTTTTCTTTTTCTTTTTTTTAAAGATTCTACTTATTTTTTTGAGAGAGAGAGTGAGAGAGCGTGAGCTGGGGGAGGGGCAGAAGGAGAGGGAGAAACTCTCCCTCCCTCTCAGCAGGGAGCCCGACGAGGGGCTGGATCCCAGGACCCCAAGAACATGACCTGAGCCAAAGTCAGATGCTTAACGGAATGAGCCACCCAGGTGCCCCCACCACAGTGGATTTTCTAATGTAACGCTAAATGACTGAGTCCTGATGCGGAATGATTTGCTAGTTTGGGCTAACACTGTTTCTGAAATTGGCCAGTGCTTCTACGGTATAGCCTAGAGATTGCTACCCTAAAAATCTATTTAAAAGAAGAGACATGGTAGGACAGACACTAGGTAGAAGAGCAAAACATGATATTCACAGTGTCCACTTGGACTTTAAAGTCACCCAGTTCAGGGATTTTCCAAGTCTTCTTTGGAGCCCTATGGTACTTCTGAACATGTTTTGGGATTTCAACAACTATGTGATTGTAGTTAATTAACAAGCGACATCTATGGAGCATTTAACTTTTAGATGCTCTTCTAATTTGTTCATGTTCAGGAACATGTTCATGTTCATGTGTTCAGGGAAGAAAGGAATACAGAAGGCTGTTGTAGGCAACAGAGAATCCTAATGCCTTTTAAAAATCCTACAGTGAAGAAACCCACTTCCACTCAAGAATTCTTAGTGCCCCTGACAACAGCTTTTGTAAAATTCTGGTTCTGGAAATAGACATTTCCTTAAAGTTTCATAATTAGCAGTTCTCTAGACAATTGACATCATTTTACAAATAAGCAAATGTGTGCTCTTATGTCAAATAACTGGGTAAAGAACTAGAGTTGGACCCTGTGTCTGTTGGCTTCTAGTACCGTGATCTTTCAACTACATGACATTTTTGGGATTAATTGAAGATTTCAATTATCATGTCTTTTAATACTGTATGTGATAAAATACCACCTCATATCCTTTTGGAATTGAGATAGAGTGTAAATTAATAAATAGATACTATGAATAGCTATAAGTCAAAAGCTAATAAGGGAATAAAGACCAGAAAATTAGATGGAGAAAATTTCCTTTAAATCCTTCTGTAAGTTTCAAAAAAAAAAAAAAAAAGAATTTACTTCCGTCTCCTCAACCCTTGTAGGTTTGCACACACCTGCACACATTCAGGTGTGTGTGTTGGGGGGAAAAGTCACCAAAACCAATATGCTAATGGAATAATACAGAGGTGATTTTTTTCTGTGCTGCGGATACTCTTGTATTCCTTTTGACATTTCAAGTGTCTGTACGCAGGGCCTTCTGTACATCAGACAAATTAGGACAATTAGTTTGAAATTTGGAAGAGTAAGGGTCTTTTAGCCTTCCGGTCAGTAGTTCCTGTGCTGCCTTTAGATCTGTGGTACCTGACCTTCTACTGTTGTGCAGAAGACATCATGAGATCATGGCCCCAGGCTTGGCCCATCCTTGTCCCTTGAGAACCAGTAGTGCGGAGCTGGTCCCGGACCCTACAGTATTTGATCTAGCTGTGTGCCCAGATAAATCATTTAATCTATATCAGGATCACATCTTTCCAAACAAAAAAAATAAATCAGGACACATTTGTCATTTCCATAGAAGTAGGTATTTGAGTTGAGATCATCTGGGTCACTTCATGATATGTCATTATCATGTCTCCTTACCCCATAGTTTTCTCATCTGTAAGACACACCTTGCTTGCCCTAATGGGCTATGATTGTTTTAGGAGAATTTCTTTTTTTTTTTTTTTAAAGATTTTATTTATTTATTTGACAGAGGGAGATTACCAGTAGGCAGAGAGGCAGGCAGAGAGAGGAGGAAGCAGGCTCCCTGCTGAGCAGAGAGCCTGACGTGGGGCTCGATCCCAGGACCCTGAGATCATGACCTGAGCCGAAGGCAGAGGCTTTAACCCACTGAGCCACCCAGGCCCCCCAAGAGAATTCCATTCATACCACGCTGAGTTTGAATCTGACTCCATGCGCCTGCCAATTTCTGTCCCATGGCCCCAGTTAATTAGTAGTTTTATTCTGGATCTTTTGATAATTTTTTTCAGTACTTCCTGAGGGGAACTTGCTATTTGGGGTTCAAGCTTACGTGAGAAAATATTTTCTTTAGTTATAATTATTTTAGTGATGTAATTTAAACAGTGTGTCAGGATAAAACGTATTTGGGACTTGGTTGTTGCCAGTCTTGTGATCTATATTACCCAGATATAAAGCAATCTGATTAAAGTTTGGAGTTGAAATAGCATTAGCTTTATTCTCCTCTCGTACGTTAAACTTTGAAGATGGACTTACTTTCTATTTGAAAGTGATTCTTGTTCCTGAGACTTAAAAGCTGAAAGGTGCCTCAGATGCTTTATTGTTTCCATCTGTGTTTGTGCTTCAAAACTGAAATGGAAATTATGATTGTGTGTTTGTTATAATATAATTATTTTCAAAACACTGAGTTCCCTTGTCTTTATTTTCAGTAGTTCTCAGAAAAAAAAATTACATACCCGTAGATTAGTGTTAGAAATTGTGACCGTTTTCTATCTGATTTTGACTCATTTACTTCATAAGGGAAACATATGGGAACATTTGTCTGAATTTTTAAGGAAACCAAATCCCTTTATGGCACTGATCTTCAGGAAAAAATAAAGAAGGGGGAAGTTTATTCCTTTAATTAGGCTGCAGTGTGTAAGTAGCTGCTGTGCCCATAATGTGAGTTTAAGTATTGGCATCTGACCCTAGACAAACACAGTCACACCACACACATAGCAGAACTAAAGCTCGGGGCTGGGCCAGGCTTCTGCCGGAGCCTTTGAATTCGGACTACAAAGCGCGCAAGCATGAGCGGGTTCCTCGTTCCTGGAAGCTCTCCGCTGTGGGCTGTGAAACCAGAGTGGGAATCGCCAGGCAACTGAGGTCATTTGCTTGGATGAAACCATAAGTCATAATTTGGTCATTGGGTTTCATCTTATTTGTTTCCTGTTGGGGCTGATTATTCAAAAGTTAACAGCTACAGAATGGCTTTTCTTTCATAAACTTTTTTTCTTCCCTGCGAGCCCGGTGTTTTCTTCCCATGCAGGCTTAGATGAATGATGTTGCAATTAGCTATGGTAACCTTGCCAGGCCGTCACCCATCAGTCACAGCCACAGAGTCAGCAAAGTGTGTGCATGCTTTCTGGCGTGACAGTGACTAAGTCGGGACGAAGGAGGTCATGGCGTTTCTAGCCTGTTTCTGGCATCATTCTTCTTCCCCCCCATGCTTTGGTCTTTATTTTTGTTTGCACAGTAGGTGAAAGTTGCTGGGGGTGGGGGGGAGTCAGATTATATATTGAATATTTAAAAATGTTTTAATACTCCAGAAAGGGCCTGAGGTGCTTGGTTGAATGAAAAAATAAAATCAATACCTAAAGACAAGCAACTCCTGAACAAATGTTAAAAGCTAATTACCACAGAGGAGTCATTTTTGTTTCTGTTAGTGAAGTACAGATGTGAGTAATAGTTCCAATAAGAACTTTCCAGCACACTTGGCATTACCTTTTCTAAGTCATTGCAGATGAATGGTTTATACAGGCACACTTCATAGACAGGCAATCAGTTTACAACGTTTTATAAAAATAATAGTGAGGGCACCTGGGTGGCTCAGTGGGTTAAAGCCTCTGCCTTCGGCTCAGGTCATGATCTCAGGGTCCTGGGATCGAGGCCCGCATTGGGCTCCCTGCTCAGTGGGGAGCCTGCTTCCTCCTCTGTCTCTGCCTGCCTCTCTGCCTACTTGTGATCTGATCTCTCTCTCTGTGTCAAATAAATAAATAAAATCTTAAAAAAATAAAAATAATAGTGAGATTTGCTTGAAAATATTGTATCTTCTTATAAATGTCTTTGAAGTGAGATATTATTAAGTTATAGAATATTTAGTATCTATAGAGATATTATTTATTAAGTTATAGAATGTTAAAGAAGAAAGAAACATTTACCATCATCCTAACAGAACTACTCTTTTCATTTTTCTGTTTTTACCGAGTTTCTCTTTGTATTTTGTCTTAATTTTCTTTTTTACTACCTGCTTCAGTTCTCCTTTGCATGCTATATCCAATGGCTAAATTTAGTGCTTAAATTGGTACTAAGGTGGTTGTACTCTATGGAAAAAATATTAAAGGAGATTTGCATTTAGCCATTCACCCCAAAATGGAACATATTATATAAAAAAACAAGCTTTTATTCTTGTTCTTTTCCAGCTATAAATTTCTAAGTCGATTATATCACCTCAAAAAAAGCTCAAAACAAAACAAAACAAAACAAAAAAACGCCGAGTTCACCATCTCCCCTTTGGGCTCTTGCTGAAGCTGGACCCACACTGAGAGTCTGCAGATCCTCTCATAAACAAACGGAATGAAAGGTCACCTTCCTACCGCTCACTTGATATTAGACCCCTGGGTTTTCAGGTCTCCTTTGCACACTGCTTTTAATAGTAAGTCCAGTGAGGCCATGTTTGCAAAGGCCTACTCCCTGTGTGGTGAAAATAGTTTCAGTCATACTGTCATATTCAACTTTTCATAGTTCCTTGGGCCACTGATAAAATCATTTGCCATTCTTTTAATAAAAGAAGGGGAAGACCACCCCCCAGCCCTCCAACACACACACATACATGCCTGCACACATACCCATAGTCTCTTCTGACTCCCTTCCCAGCCGCCATTACAACCCCCATCTTCCTTTCTTATAAGGCCTCTTTTCTGGGACAGCCAGACAGCACCAGACAGAATGGTCCTCCAGTCTCTGGATAGAGGTTCATGCTTTTCAGAGCATGTGAAATGGGTTTCACATGCTTTTTCAAAGTATTTTCAAATTACTCACCTGTATTAAACATTCCTAACAATAGGACTCAGACTTTTGAATATATAAGTCTTTGTGACCGTAGATTACATTTCTCGTAAATTTCTAATCACACCTAACCAAATCATTTATGATAATCATACTGATTTTCTTTTGCAGTGTGAAATTCAGGAATCTCGCTAACAATTAAGTATGTAGTAAAGCCTCATTTATACTAACAACTTAAGTATAAGGTTTTAGCCTTTAGGATTTGTGTTTGTGTGTGTGCGTGCGTGTGTGTGTGTGTGTGTGTGTGTGTGTTTGCATGCCCGCACACAAGATTTCCCTCCCCCCTTTCTTCCCATCTGGGGGACTAATTTAATTATTTACAGAAGATCCATCTTAAGGACAAGTCACTCAGAGTTGGACACGCTTTTATGACTGGCTCAGGATTTTCTCATTTGCTTTATCTGATAAAGCCATATGATAAATTATGCCCCCATATACACATATTTGGTTAGTTCCTTGTGCTATACCTATTTGGAAATTTTGCTAAGATCTTGATTTGGCTAAATGAAAGTAAGAAATACTGAAACAGCTTGATCTCTTCATTTTCACATCCGAAGGTGATAAGAAAAGGTGACAGCCTTTGCTTAGCAATTGCCATAAGAAAGATATCTCTCTTGTGTTTACCCTTTTCAAAATGTTTACCAGATAAAAGAAGACAACTTCCCAGATACCACCACCACAGTCTGTCACTTTATCATTGAAACAATGCTTCTGTCATACGGTACGCAGAAAATGGTGCCCATTCTGTTTACTCATGGACTTAATGGGAAAATCTTGATAGCTGTCAGAAAATACAGGTAACCCTCTGAAAATATCAGAAAAGTCTTGATTACTGTTCTACATAAATATGAGACTCTATTAAACTCTTCAAATTCTTTTACAGATGGAAGAAGTTTGGGACTTCTTTTTTTTTTTTTCTGTGTGTAAAATTAAAGGAAATCATGTGGTACTTCTTGCTTATTTTCTTTTTGTTTATTTGGAAGGCTTGGCTAGGATTACTTAGTGCATGTGTGTGGAATATGGCATGATCAAGGAAAATAAGTTAGAAGACTTCTTGCCTAACCACAACCTATTTAAAAATCATAGCTCTGCTAGTTGGTATTTTAAGATAATATTAGTTAAAAGAAGCCATTACCTCAATGTCCATGTTTCTTGAAACTGTTTAAAAGAATGGCATCTCCATACCTTTTGCACTATTTGGTCTGAAAAATGACATGGATGGCAGCAAGCTCAATGGCTTTGTGTCATCTGGTTCTGCAGAATTGTGATGATCAATTAAGCTCTCCTTCTGTTTTTAAAACAAATAGACTTTCTGCCCCAGAGACCTGAAAGCATGAGGCAAACTTTGTATTTTAGTCACAGTTCAGGAATAATGTCCTTTGACCTCACGACTTGAGTTGGGTGTTACAGTTAACTGCCCTCATGGCAGAGAACTCAGCCTTTGCACAGCTAACATCTGCTCTTTTCCCGATGATTGGGCTTAAGAATGTAGTTATGGAAATCAGTCTATCTGATGTCATTGCTACAGAAGATGGTGGTGTGCCTGTCACTGACTTCAGGTAATCAATAATTATTTATTGCTGGCTCAATAGAGGAGAAGTATTATGCTAGGCTACCAGAAGAATATAAAATAGCACAAGCCATGAACTCATTCCCAAGCAGCTTGCAATCTAGTTGACTTAAAATAAATTACTGGGTGAATCTCTTAACTTGGTTAGGTTTCCATTTTTATAATTTACAACTCTGGTTATAATAATACAGAGCATACAATTACAAAGCCTTATAGTTGGAAAAAGTCTTACCTGATAAGTAGATTTAGATGTGCACGAAGAGCTTTGCTGTGTGCCATTAGTCATGTGCGATGTCTCCCCAAACCTTGCTTAATTGCCTTTTATTTGGGTCTTTGTTTGACAGAGAGGTTTTGTAAATAATAAAACTTCAAGTTTGTGGTCTATATGTGATTCCGCAATTTTCATTTACTATCTTGGGCACTGTTAGTTTTATCTCCTATTAGGTGATCAGAAACAACTAGGATGCCAAGTCTTTCTATTACCACTAACAGTGTCCTGTGCTGCCCAAGGAAGGTCTCCAAGGATCTAATGGGTTGATGGATGAATATTTATCCATCCATCCATCTATCCATCCTTCTTCCCAGTGACACCCCAGTCAAATGTATTTTTTTAATTCTAGATAGTAAAGTGGAGACCACCAGACTTCTGCCCTGGTGACTTTCAGTAAAAGCACTGTTGAGAAGAATTAATTGTACCCTAGACAGGAGGTAGATGTCAGTGACCCACTCCTTGCTGCTTTTTCACTGAGTGCCATATAAATTACTGACTGGACTCCTAAGGGTGATCTTTTCTTCTCCAAATCTATAGGCAATATCTCAGCCTCATTTATTCATGTGATGCAGAAAGTTAAAGCTCTATTTTCAGTCCCTCTTTTCTTACTCAAAACACCATTCTCCTTTTTGAGTGTCCCAACTGTCTAAATATGATTGTCCTATATGTGAATTCATCTACATTGCCAGACTGTATTGAGAAGGAGCATCTTCACCATCTTGGAAGATTTCCTTAGAGAAGTTTAGAGAATGAATTTCGTGTGTTTCCTCCTTTTCAGACCAATTATCACCTTCTTCAGAAACCTGCTCAAAAATTAATTTTCTTTGAAAGAACTTCCTTGACTCCCTTATTGCCCTATTTTTTAAAATAATTGTTCAGCATTTGTTTGGTAGTTGTCATAAGTGTGATATGACAATGTTCTGTCTTTACAAGGTGAAAAGTTATGTGAGGTTAGGTGACATTCTTGTCTGTAATTCATGTCTTCTTAAAAATTGGTTCTCTTCTGGGCGCCTGGGTGGCTCAGTGGGTTAAAGCCTCTGCTTTCGGCTCAGGTCATGATCTCAGCGTCCTGGGATCGAGGCCCGCATCGGGCTCTCTGGTCAGCGGGGAGCCTGCTTCCTCCTCTCTCTGTCTCTCTGTCTGCCTCTCTGCCTACTTGTAATCTCTCTCTGTGTCAAATAAAATAAATAAAATCTTTAAAAAAAAAAATTGGTTCTCTTCTTAGTACGCAAAATACAACCTGAATATATTTGACTTCGTTTTTTTTCTCTAGTATTTTAGTGAACAAGTATGCAACACACTAATTCCAAAAGGGATGAAGAAGGATATAGGTGATACAGTGTGTAAATGTATTTACCAAAGTACAATCTAGAAATTAAGAGCACAAGCATAGGTCAAATATAACTCTGCCCTTTACAAACTAGGTGATCTTTGGCAAATTATTTAACCTCAGTATGTCTCAGTTTCTTCTATAAAATCTCTCTTTGTCTCTCTCTCCCCCCCTCTCTCCCCCTTGTGTGTGTGTGTGTGTGTGTGTGTGTATTACCCATTATCTATACGTATATACACATATATATATACAGGTGTATGTTGTGTATGTGTGTGTATATTTAGATAATGGATAATACCAGTAATGACTGAATAGAGTTGTTGGTGAACATCAAAAGCATTCATGTATCTATATATATATATAAAACACTTAGAGTAGTGCCTGCCATGTAATAAGTGGTAAATCACTGGGTTTTTTTTATCATTAACTTTATTATTGATCATTTGGCAGAAAATCATAAAATCTCCTTGTGTTTATTTAAATAATATTTTGGTCTGGTTTTTTGGTTCTCTTTTTTCTGCATTTTTAACCCATGACATTGCGTTCTCTCTTTCTCACAAATGTAGACTCTGGTCATCTTATACCTTCTCTTAAGCCATCGAATTAAATTTGTTTTTCCTTTCTTCAGGCTTAAAAGATAAACGGTAAAATGATTTATTGAAGCTAAAATAATACTCAGGGACATTAATCAAAATGGTTTAATTGCTGCTGAGTTTTCATATAATACCTTGGTGCTTGTTTTTAGAGATTTGTAGAAGAGTAATTGCTTTGATTCTTCTTATCTTAACACAAGTATTTACTTTCATGTCCTCACCCTGATTCAGCATGTTGTTCATAAGAATTTTCTTTTACAGTTGGTACATGCATGCTGTTTATGTTTGACAATAGCTTTACACAAGGGAAGAAGAATTTATTTGTAATGTTGTTGCACTCATCCAACTGACCTAGAACACTGTATCAGTCAGGGTGCCAACAAGTAACAGATGGCATCTCAAAGGTGTATTTGAAGACAATTTAATCATGGGATTATTTATGAAAGTGAGGCACTCAAGTCCTGAAAAGATTGGGGAACTCTTACCAGCCCAAGCCTGGAAGTGGCAAGGAGAGAAAATTCTTACCAATCTGGTGAGAGCTGCAGATGTGGAAGAGAGGTCCTTAGGGATCAGAACCTGTGACCTAAGGCTGTCCAGTGCTGCCACTTTCAAAAAGATGGAGGGAACACAGTGGGGGATAAACGTCCTAATACCCCTTTCTTCCTATCCTCTGATCTCCACCTGGTCCTTCCTAATGGCCAAACCCAATAGGCAGCAAGAGGGAAACTGGCCAGTGAGATAGAATGAGTTACTGAATGGAAGTCAGCCTCTTGGCAGCCAGAACAGGGCTTAGAAGACTGGGAAGTGGCTCTGGATAGCAACATGGAGATCAACCAGCACAAATATCCAGTCTGTGTGTCCCTGAGGTGACTTTTTTTTTTTTTAATAAGATGCTGGTATAGATCAAAAATGCTTTAAAGTTAACAGGTGATTATATGATTTACATAGAACTTACCTATTGGAATATAGAAATCAAATAGAAATTAAAATGTACTTTTTCCCCTCAGGGTGTTCACAATTCAGTACAATAGTTCTCATTCTTTTTCTTTATTTTTTTTTAAATTGAGACGTAGGATGGGTGATACTTATATACCATGCTCTGAAATCTAAGACCCACCTTTATGTAATATACCTGTCTCGCTGACTGTAATTCCACCACCTTTATAAGTAAAGCAGTGAAGCACATCAGCTTTCAGTTCCCCAAAAGTAGATTAAATATATTTATTTTGTGTCTCCTCTTTCCCAAACGTTCATACAAATGACAGTAAATAAAAATAAAGGAAGGGGATATATTAATAAAACCACTGGAAATGGGAAGAAGGGGGAATGGAAAGTAAATAGAATCAGATTAATAGATTACTCAGATTTCAGGCTGCCCTAGAGTCAAATCTTTTTTCTTTTGGCATTGAGGGATGGGCTGGGGTGGAGGTGGACAGCCTGACTGCCTGCCTTCCTGTTCATGCCTGTTAAAGTGAGACCTGTCAGTGAACATGCTTTAAAACAACTGAAGCTCCTTGTTATTCTTAAGCAACTGAGCGCTTCATACAGAGATATGAGTGGGCAACCACTGCTCACCAGACAGTTAAGGAACAACAACTCAAAAAATAATGCTAGAGTAGAATGGACAAGACAGCCTTAGAGAAGAACAAAAAACTTGGAGGGAGCTACCTTACCAGACACCAAGATTTATAAAGTTATAGTAATTGATTCAGTGTGGTTTTGGAACAAGGAGAGATGAATGGCATAGGATAAAAATTTCTAGCAACAGACCCTCACAAATAGTCATTTGTTTTATGTCAGATTTGACACTGCTGTGCCCTGGGGAAGGGCTGATGCTGTGCCAATTCAATATTTATATAGAAAACATAATACTCTTAACCCCTACCTCACACCTTACACAAAAATCAGTACAAGACAAATCGTTTTTGCCATTCCTTTATATTTAGATCTACAAACAAACTGTGAAGACAACATGGGGATATATGCATTACTTTAGAGTTAGGCTTATTTTTAATACAGGACATAAAGAGCTAATAAATTTAGATAAATTGGATTATGTTAAAGAATTCTGTCCACTCAATGATACCATTAAAATAGTGAAAACAACTGTAGACTCTGAGAAATATTTGTAATACACATATTTGACAAAAGGCTGTGCCCAAAATATATAAAGAACTCACAGAAATAAGAGAAAAGCTAATAACTCAAGAGAAAAATAGAATTCCAGCAAGGCATTTCATATAAAATAGATGTTTGCATGGCCAGGAAATATATTAAAAAGGGTTCAGTTTCATTAATCTTCATGTAAGACTCATTAAAACCACATTGTAAAATTGACAACAAAATAATGTGGTATTGGTTTATAACCCAAGATATAAAGTAAATATACACATGTTCATACTGACACAAATAAATGACTGGTTGAATAAACAAGGGGGTACTGGTGGTGGTGAGGAACAAATCTTCCCTACAGAAGAGTTCCAAATAATATATACATACTCCTCCCTCCATGAGTATAAACTAAGGTTGGTGACTCACTTCCAATAGGTTATGGGGGGGGGAAAAAAAGTAATGCGTACAGTGGTGAAATCTAGCCAGCGCTCTCTGAACCAACTGATCAAGATTACCATCACCAGGGAGAAGTCAGCTGTTATATTCCCTGTGATGTGATGAGCAGAGCATTCACCTCAGTGATGTTCTTCCCCCAGGCTCATCATGAGAAAAGCATTAGACAAATCCAAACTGAGGGCACTCTACAAAATGTCTGACCAGCCCTCTTTGCAACTGCCAAGGTCATGAACAACAAGAGAGGACTAAGTAACTGTCCAGATCAGAAAAGACTTGATGACTAAATACAACCTGGTATTCTGGATTGATTCTCGAACAGAAAATGGCATTAGTGAGCAAATGAGGGAAACTCAAAGGAAGCCTGTAGTTTATTTAGTAATCCTGTATCAATAACTCATTCATTTTGACATACGCAGCATAGTTAGGTAAGATGTTAACATGGGAAAAATTAGACACTCTACTATCTTTGCTACTTTTTATAAATTTAGAGTCTAAAATAAAAAGTTGGTTTAAATTTATTTTTTCAATACAAGACTACTACTAACCCATAAATTACGAAATGAATAAAACAACACCAGGTGTTGTTGGTGAGTCTGGGGGGTAACTAGAACCCTTATCACTAATAATCTGAGGTTCAGTTAGTTCAAGATTTTGGGGAAAATGTTCAGCAGTATCTACTAGAGGTGAACTTCCACATCCTCTGTCACTCTGCCATTTCAGTCTTAAAGTAGGTAATTCTCAGCAGCAAAGAGTATAGATGTTTGCCAAAAGATACCACACAGTATCCCTGTTCTTCTTAGTCCCTAACTAAAAACAATTCAAATGTCCATTAATGATAAAATGGTAAAGAAGGTAAAGAAGTTGTGGTGTAGGCATATAATGGAATACAACACTGGGACTGAACTAACTATTGCAACAAAAAACACCTTGGAAGATGCAAAAAATAGAATGTGTATTCATGTTAATATCCTTGTCTTCCACAGTGGGGTGGTGAGAGGTACAGGCTGGACCATCTGAGCCAAGCAAGTGTAGGTATTTAAAAAATAAAATGGCAATCAGTCTAAACTTCATTCATTCACCAAATACTTTTTGAATACCTACCTATCTGTCTGCCAGGCAGCTTTGAAGTTGCTGGGAATATAACAGTGAACAACAACAAAACTTTGTGCTCTCCTGTAATTTATCTACTCCTGGAAGGAGACAAGCAATAAACATAATAAATGAGTTATTTCTGTGGTGTGTTAGAAAGTGATAGGAGTTTTGGAGAATGGGAGTGTCTGGAGGTGAGAACGGGAGTCCAGTGTTAAACAGAGTAGCATTTAAGCAAAAATTGGAAGGCAGTGAGAGAGGAAGAGTAGTGGCCAGAGAAGAGAGGAAGGGAATTGCAAATGAGGAAAATGCCTCATCCTTCAGAGCAAGGAATCAAATGATGCTACATCTGAATACACACACAGAGAGGGATGTCTATTTGCAGTTCGCCACCCAAAGAGTCAAGAATAGAAATGTCATGAAAGAGTAACTTCTGGGAAGTTGAGCCTAATAGTGCAAAGGAGAAAGGAACATTTTATTTTTTATTTCTTTCTGCTTGGTTTGAATTGTTATGATGGTATGAATTGTTTTTCAAATAAGATTTTAATTGAGGGACACATTGGGACACTAGTAGTAGGCAAGGAATGTAAGAGATGTTATTAGAGAAGCTTGAAGCCACTCTAAGGTGTAGAAGATAAACCATTTGCAAAATTAACTACTTACTACTGATAAGGGATTGTTTGTGCCATCCCTGTCAGCTGCTTGGAGGAACTGCTCAGTCGATTTTCTCCAACTCACCGATGGAGCTGGGAGGCTCAGGACTGGATGTCCCCATGGCCAGCTCTGAGCACAGCTGCAAAGTACCCCCAAATCCACCCCACGTTAAGCACATCAGTTCAGGGGTGTGGCGCCATGTTGGGAGTTGCCACCTGAATTGTTTTCTCGATCATGAAGTGCTGGCTCATATTTCCCACCAATATCAATTCACTTTATTAGTCACAGTCTTTCAGGACAAACTTGAAGATTTTAGTTAGGTATGTGGCAAAACAAACAAACAAAAAGTTCTCTGATTAAAGCTTTTGAGATGGGTAAAGAGCTCCATCATTGTAGATGATGTATAACAATTCAGTGTTAAAAGACTGTGTTTACTCAGGGTTTAAATCAGTACAGACCTCAAAAGGAATTAGTCATTGTGTCTAATGAAAATTAATCAATCTTATAAATCATACCCCATAGGGATTATCTTTTTGTTTGTTTGTTTGTACTTGAGAGAATTTCAAATTGTATATGTCTAAAAGGATAATGGATGTAATTATCTGAATCTAGAACAACTGAAAATACTGCACCTAAAGTATACGCGTAAGTGGGAAGTGTTTTGTCTTTCCTTGCTCGGATTATCTGGATAATTGCTTCCATTTTCCACCTGATTGGGTGTAAGCAGAGAACAGCTTGACTGTTTTCCAGGAGGTTGTACTCGAGTTTTCATAGCATAGTAACTTGAAGCCAAAAGTGTTGATACTGAGAAATGTTTTTGGAACAGTGTTGTTTTGGTCGTCCCAACTGGTGGTTGGGGTTGATGATTTCTAGACATTATATAAAAATTTCCCTACTCCGTGGTTATAGTATAAATTAACATGGCTATTCCTAAGTCTTTTTTTCTTTTTAATTTCTTTTTTCTATTCTTAAATCTTGAACAAATGTATTTACTAACTCTGTACTGTGGTTCTGACCAACTGAATATGTATTGTGGATTGAAACTCATGAACTTTCAGGCAGAGGTTTTGGTAAAGAATACATACAAAAGTGTGTGTGTGTGTGTGTGTGTGTGTGTGTGTGTGTGTGGTGAGGTGTGGATAGAAAGGAAAATGAAATGTGGGGGAGGAGAAACTTTTTAAAGAAAGCAAAAATGAAAGAATCTGATATGAATGTCAGCTACTAAATATAGTTGATAAGTTAGTGGAGCTAATTCAGCATGCATGGAGAAAATATTCAGGTGTTTTTATTATCTATAAAGCATCTACATTAAAATTACTTGTGAGAAATTGAAGATCAAAGAAAATTTTTTTATCTTTACAGTGTATGGGCAAATTAATACAATAATAAGATACATTCCTTTTTATTTGACAAATATTTGACAAACTTTCATTATTTGACAAATATTAATAGATCTTTATTAAAGTGTATTAATAATAAAGATTTTTCAATCTGTTCATTAGTCAGTTGAGAATAATTAAAACAGTTTTCTTATGTCCACATGTAAAAGTGCTCCTACTTTATCACTGAAATTGTTGACGTTTCATGTTGAGGATGGAATGGAATTAAAATCAGGTAACACTCAGGAAAAAAATGTGGTGAGATGATTTCATGGAGTTTTAAATTTTAATCAGTCGTAGCAGGGCCCCTGGAGAAATACAAGTTCCCTTTCTGTATTTAATATGAATAACATTAATATGTTATTAATTTGTGCAATAATATGTGTAACAAATAAGCCAGAAGGTGATGTTTTTGGATGTGTGAGTTGTCCTTTTTCTGGGAAGTATTTAATTCAGTAGCGGGAATGGGATGGGCCTGGAATTTAGAGGAGGGACTTTCTCTTGTATGAGGACTCAGATGTTGTGGTCAGAAAGAGAAGGGTTATTTCTGTAGTGCATGTATCAGGCTGTGGTCCCCTTTCCACCCACTTATGCAGTTAGATATGGGTTTATTGGTGTACTACCATAAACAGAGCCCTGAGAAACTATTGAGCTTAAGTCTGGCAGAGACAATGTAGAGGAGGCATGGACTAATCATTAGGGGAAAGAATTACTTCTACCTTTGCTCCACCCCTACCTCAGAGGACTTCACAGAGTCTTATTTCAGTGGGTTCACACAAACAGTCCTACACGGCTTCAGCACCAACAAAATCTCTACTGTATTTGGCACATCTAATAATAGTTGTAGGCATTGCCCCCATATCAGTGGTACTATTGTATGCTACCAGAGTTGGGACTCTCTGGCTTAGTTTCCCTCCCTCCCTCCCTCTTCTTTCTCTGACTTTCTCTCTCTCTTTCCAGCCTTCCTTTCCTTTTTTTTTTTTCTTTCCTTAGAATCTCCTGTATTCCCTGTTCTCCTTTCTTCCCTCCCTCTTGCCATCTTTCTTGACTTTTCTTTCTTTGACAATCATTTATAGCCCAACTAGCAAAATTAGTTAACTCCTAAGATCATCATTCTGAGGAATAATAACCTATGTGAACTTAATACTAAGACCAAATGCTTAAGTGGTTGAGTGGACACTGTTGATATCAGGTGAGAGAATTTCTTGAATCGGAAGGAAAAGTTTCACAATTGATTAATTGAAATAGAAGGTGTGAAGTCACTGAGCCCAAAGGAGCAAGTACAAATTCACTAAGATTATGCAGAAAAATAAAGAGGAGGAAGTTTCACAATGTTTGTGTTCTTCCCACAAACATGGCTAGAGTTTGGCCAAATGGACAAGGGGTCTTCCTGACACCGAACTGAACATCTACTACCCTGTCTTACGTAAGTAGTAGAGGGTCTTTCTCACGTCAGTGTGGTGTAAAGAGACACTTGAAGAAAGTGGAAACAAGTGACAGAGCGTAATGTACCAAGCTGGCTCCATTCGAGGGAAAGATCTGGGAAGAGTTTTGGAGGTGTACTAGTAATAGACAAAGGCATAAGGAGGGGAAGCAGCTGGATTGTCTTGAAAAGGGTGTAACTCAGACCATGTGCTAGAGACCTTCATGGATTTGGCAGACCCGTTGCATCTTTTGTTGACTTTGGGAGTGGCTTCTGTTGGCAAATCAAATGTTACTGGATTCCTTTACCTCACTAAGCCCTGCAGATGCCATTACTGACCGAAAAGAAACCTCAGAGGATACAGGTCTATAAGTCAGCAAAAGTATACAGGGAATAATCCTCTCAAAAGGAGCTTCTGAGTCATTGTTCTTTAAAACATGTCTGTAGAACCATTAAGTGTTACGGATAGCACAGATCAGCCCTAAACAGTGATATAGTTAAGCACTGGCAATTATTAATTTATAATAATCATTACTTTATCTAGTATGAACTGTGATAACCTTTGAGTTCTTTAATGTAGTTGTGTAATACATCAAATTAAATGTAAAGACTAGTATGACAACCTCTTGAATGGTGACCCTGCTTTTTTTGTGGGTCTCAGATCGTTATCTCTGAGTAAGAGGAAATCATCCTGCAAATAGTTCTTCCCTTCAGCAAGTTTACACTTCTAAAATATGCAATTAATATTATGTTTTCTTATTAGCATTCTAAAGTGACTTTTAGATTTCATGGGTGGGGATTTCTCAGTTTCTCAGTCTGTTCTGTGGAGTTTTTAAAAATCTCAGGGAAAAATACCTAATATGCTAGCAGCTAGAAGAATAATTGTCATTGGAATGACCTTTTCAGTGGATAATTTGACAGACACTTGATGGACAGCATTCTCCCATCTCTCTGCCAGCCTTTTACTTCCTGCCACAAATGCAAGGAAGGAGCAAAATTTTAACTCCAGTGATAAGATTCTCAATAGCTATTTGTTGCATATCTCCCTCGGTACAGTTCCGCAAAATTTGAAAGCCCTCTCTCTTTTCAGGGTATTTTTCATTACCTGGAGAAAATGTGTCCTTTGGGGAGGAATTCTAAAACAATGGTACAGGTGCTGAATCAAATTTCCCAGGTGTGTAAGGGACTCTGTTGTAAGGTTGCTAAATAGTACTGGTGTGGTGTGTTAAATAGCACTCTAGTGTCCTATTGTAAGAGTTAACACAACTGCCAAAGGTGCCTCTCCATACAGCAAGAAAACAGCTTTGACTTTGAAGAAATATGGACTATGGAATACCCAGTTGAGACATCCAAAAAGAAAAAAAATAAAAGCATTTCCTAGTAAAATGAAGGCAATTAGTTTGCAAGTAAACGCGTTTTTGATATGTGGCCCTGGGGTGACATGTAAATTCCAAAGGCAAATATTTTCTGTGGGAATAAAATCATTTTGAAAGATATTTTCCCTTGAATTCTGAGCATATCACCAGAACAGGATGCTTATTGATGGATAAAATATGTATTTTCATCAAGTATATTTTTCATAGCATTACCTTTGTCCAAGAACAGTTTTCCTACAGTTTTGGGGCACAGATTATAAAGGTGACACATACTGTTCATGTGTTTGCCCTCCTTTCTAGAAAGTATGGCACATGAACTCTGGGGCATTGTACATTTTGTTCACTGTTGTATCTTTAACCCCAAGAACAATGTCTAGTCAGTCAGTAATTATTTACTGAATGAATGCATGAGCAAATTAAATAAAATAACCTCGAAATATATTTTCATCTTTTTTGTTTAGTATTTCTGTTGTTCAGTGCCCCTAAGATTGAGGCCTTTTCATTCAGTCTTTTCAAGTTGGAATCTTAATCCTGTTTCACTGTTTTTCATTCAACAAGAATGTCAACCACATGCCAGAAAAAGTTAGAAACATTATCTACGATCCTCATATAGGGAGGTGCTTTCACCCCATTAGCTTCTTTCTGGAGAGTTCATGGATTTGCCTCTGTGTTCATCCAGCTGACAAGAAGAATCTCCAAAGTCACATTTAAAAGACAAGAAAGAAAAATAATTGTTGAAGTGGAGAGGAAAAACAGGGTTCAGGGAAAGAGGTAGATAGGAGAAAATCTGAAAAAAAAATTAAAAAGAGGGAGTCACGCCTTGAGTACAATGAAGGTTATCACCTCACAGGAGGAGGAAGAGGACATGAAGAGAAAGGTCTCTGGAGAAGATGCAGGGAGAGAGAGAGAGAGACAGGCTGGTTAGGAGATACAAAGAGGACAAAAAGCCCTGGTCAAGCAAGAGGTGACCTCAGATGAGCTCTTCATGTGTGCTAAGCCATACTATGTTACTAGTGGAAGTTTGGCTTTGGCTATATTGAAGTCCCATATGAAGTAAAAAGAGGGCCTTCGTGTTCTCAGATGGGAAAAAAAAATTGTGAACGAAATAACTATACATGACATAAAAAGGAAAGAACTTTGTTCAAGAATTTCTGATTTGGAGATTGTTTTTCATATCACACTACTAAATAAAAATAAAAGAGAAATCAGAAATTTACAGGAAAGCTGTGTCCATGTTTTAGGATGATAGTTCAAAGGAAGATTTGATTTAGAAACCAAATTACCTGATGCTGTTGTTATAGCAGAATTAATATTTGCATTTGTAGGATCCTATGATGCTCTGAAACAGCATAAAATATGGTGCTCCATTTTACCACATAGGAAGAAATTATGGCTAGAAAGGGTCATGGAAGTACAAGTCCCCATACCAGAATCTAGGTCTCTTGACTCTGTCTGTGGCTGGTTCTCCTCCCAACTTCAGTCACCGGTCATGTATGTCACTGTGAGGATGTAGTTCAAGCATAAGTGGGATTAGTGGGTGAAGTGGCAGGAGGACCGAGGCAGATTCAATATGACAAATAATTTTTTAATTGTTAGGTCTATCCAGTTATGGAAAAAAATGGGCTTCTACAAAAAGGAATTAATTCATCTGTTCATTGATTCACCACGGAATATTTATCAGGTATCGTCTACTTTCCACATGTTGGGTTACTTAGCAGACATGTGACAATGGGCAAGATAGCAGTGGTCTTTGCTGACAGCACACAAACAGCCTGTTACAGGCAGACACACGAAAAATAATAGCAATAATGGATTAAAGTATTATAAGGTGAACACATGCCACTATGGGAATACACATAGACTCCCTTAACTAAGGAAAAGAGCTGGGGAGGGACATTTGGGGAAGGTTTCTCAGAAGAAGTGAGGCATTGACCAAGCTAGTGAAAGTGGAATGAATATTTTAGAGTGAATAGTCCTGTATGTTCAAAAAAATGAAAAATGGGGAGTGTGCCTGCCATACAGGATCTAAGATCAGGCAAGGATGGAGAGAGATAGCTGGAAAGTAGAAGAAGGCAGGTCTACAAGGGCCTAGATAGCCAAAGTAAGGAGGAGCCAGACATTTTTCCCGAAACTCATCGAAGGACATCTTGTTGATCAAGTCTGGAAAATATAAGAGACTTTTCTAAAATTCTGTGTGGAATATGAAGAGTAGCAATGCAACAAATATCCTTGTACCTATGACCTAATTTGGAGAAAAAAAAAAAAAGGACATCGCCATTATCTTTAAAGCTCCTATGTACCGTTTGGTGATCTCCTTTATTTCATTTTTATCTTGAATCATTATTCCTTTTCTTTATAATTTGACCACATATTGTTATATACCTAAGGATTAGATTGTTTAGTTTTATGACTTTTAACTTCATAAATGGGACTATACTATAAAAATCCATCTACAACTTGCGTTTTCTTCTTGGTATGCTATGTCTGAGAAGCTTTGTGTACCTGTTACCCATTTCTTTACTCTGTTGTATAGTTGTCCAGTTTTCTTTTAATGGTCATTAGTATTTCAAGATTTCTGTATGCACCATGACTATAAACCTTGATATATTCTGAAGAGCATGTGTGAGATTTCCATCTAGGCAATATACCTAGGAAGAAAAATGTTCATTCACAGAACGTGCCACTTCTCAAATATATTAGATAAAGACACGGTATTCCACATGGATTTTTTATCATTTTTTTCTCTACCACTAAGTGTAAAAAATTTCTGATGTTCCACATGAAAAAACTAAACATTGCCAAATTTAAAAATTTTGGCAACTTTATGGGTATGAGATATTTCATTACAGTTGAGCTTAAGCATATTTTAATATAATTGTTGACCACTCAGATATACACTTGTGATGTTCCTGTTCAAGACTTCTGTCCATCTTTCTATTGGGTTTTTACTTTTTCTTATTGATTTGTAGGAATCCCTTTACAAATTCAGAACACTGATCATTTATAGATGATATATAAATAGAAATGTCTTCTCCCACTAGATGATTTGTGTCTTCACACCTGTTTGTCTTCATTTCTCAATTTTAACAAATTTTCAACTTTTTTTATGTTTGAATAATTCTTTAAGAAATCGGACCCTAGGGCGCCTGAGTGGCTCAGTGGGTTAAAACCTCTGCTTTCGGCTCAGGTCATGATCTCAGGGTCCTGGGATCGAGGCCCGCATCGGGCTCCCTGCTCAGCGGGGAGCCTGCTTCCCCCTCTCTCTCTCTGCCTGCCTCTCTGCCTCATTGTGATCTCTCTCCCTCTGTGAAATAAATAAATAAAAATCTTTAAAAAAAAAAAAAGAAAGAAATCGGACCCTATTCCAAGATTATAGGGAGATTCTTCTTTTTGTGTAAAAGGTTTATAATTTTGTCTGTTTAAAATTTTACTTCACCTGACATCAATTGTTTTGAATATGGTGTGAAATATGGGTATAATTTTTCCCACATATAGGTGAACAGTTGTCAGATACCATTTATTATAAAGTCTGTCTTTTCTCTCTCTGCACAGCTGGTTCTGTCAAAATTCAGATTTCTTTTTATTTCTGTTGTCTGTTTTCGGATGCTCTAAACTATTTCATTTGTCATCCTATCTATTCCTGTGTTAATACTATGCATGCTTAATACCTTTATAATAGCTTGTGGTATCTGTCAAGGCAGGTCTCCCATGTTGTTCATTGTCTTCAGGAGTGACTGGACTATTCTTGGTCCTTTGTTCTTCCACTTAAATTTTAGAATGGCCTGTCACATTTCAAAAATAAAAACTGATTGCATTTTGTTTGAGATTGAATTCCATCCATAGATTAGTTTGGGGAGAGCTGACATCCTAACAATGCTGATTCTCCAAATCAATGATAATGCTTTATCTCCATTTATTTACGTCTTCCTTACTGTTCTTCAGTAAAGGATGGTGATCTATCTCTTCAAAAAGATTATGTCTCTGAATTTGTTTCCAAATACCTGGTCTTTTGGAAGCAATTACAAAGAATATTAGAAATATTTTGTTTGTGTTTGTTGCTAAAATACACAATTCAGTTGAATTTATTTTAGGCCAGAAAATTTCCTGAAGACTTATGTGAACTCATAATTTAGCTAGAGTTTCTCTTAGGGGTTTCACACAATCATACCATTTATGAGTGCTAATTGTTTTATTTCTTCCTTTCAAATTCTTTTATTACTTCATTAACCCTTTCTTGCCTTACTATGCTAAGACCTCCATTATTGACTAGAAGTGGTGATAGCAGTTGATTTTATTCATGATCTTAAAAGAGTGCTCAATTTTCGCTCTTGATTGTTTTTGCCGTCCAGATACATTATATACTATATATGTTGCATACATGTGATTTTTACCTGACTCTTATGTATATATTTATGATATATGTTATTTATGTATGTAAGCATTTATAACACATTTATGATATGAATATATATTTATATTTATTTTTTATCCTATATGTGTATATTAGTGTACATATGTGTGTGTGTGTATTCATGTACATGTACACACGCATATATAATAATCCAGGGTGAAAAGTAGTTGAGTTAGTTTTTTATTTTTTTACTAAGATTAAAAATAAGACCATTCACTGTCACCACTTCTGTTCAACACTGTACTGGAGGTCTTAACATAGTAATGCCAGAAAGAAAAGTATAATAATAAATGAAAGATTTTTTTTTTCGGTTTAGGGAAGGGTTTGTTTTTGTTTTAAGATTTTTTATTTATTTATTTGACAGAGAGAGAGAGAGATCACAAGTAGGCAGAGAGGCAGGCAGAGAGAGAGGAGGAAGCAGGCTCCCTGCTGAGCAGAGAGCCCGATTGGGGCTCGATCCCAGGACCCTGAGATCATGACCTGAGCCGAAGGCAGAGGCTTTAACCCACTGAGCCACCCAAGCGCCCCTAGGGAAGGTTTTTTTTGTTCCTCATTTACTAAAGGTTTTTGGCGTGAATGAATGTCAAATTTTACTAAACATTTTTTTCTGTATCCTTTGAGGTAATTAAATGTTTTTCTCCTTTAATCTATTAATATGGTGAGTTATATTGATTTTTCTAATTAAATTCAAACTTCCATTCCTGTGTAGTTCCAAATTGGGAATAAAGTGTTATTTTAAAAAAGATAGATAGATAGATTCAGTTTGTTAGTATTTTCTTTAGGACTTTTTGTGTCTATGCTCTAGAGTGAGACTGTCCTCTAATTTCTATTCTTGAACTCTGACTAGTTGGTGGAAAATTTTTGATCGGGGTAGAGATCTGATTAGTTTTGAGGTTTGGCTCTAATGTGGAGCATAATTGGAAGCATAAAGGAGTATCATCTTCTTTCCTGCAGAGACAAGTATCTCATTCATAGATTGGATGTGCTACAGAGAATTCTTGGTTACCATATGGTCCACAAGATTCTTTCCAACCCTAAAATATGATGGTTCTATAGTTTATTATCTCTGCCATCATCATGTACCTCGTTGCTAGAAAAGTACTAAGGAAGGATAGGGGATGAGAAGAAAGGCAGATGTTGCCCTGTTAAGTGGAAGTGTATTTCCAAATATGACATTGTCATAGGAATGATTTTTGAAAACATTTACTTAGAATGTCCATGGTTCCATACTTCGTGAAATTAATTCATGAAACGTTTTCTACTAGTCTCAGCAACTTGCTGTAGAATGTGCAGAGGAACTATTTAAAATTGAGTTTTGAACTTTGAACATGTTCTTTTTCAATCTCACCTGATAATAATGCCAAGTGCACCAAATCTTTTCCATCCACTGGAGATGAGAACATTTTCCCTGTGATGTTTAAACTTAATTCCAGAGTCCCAATCCCACCGATAATCATTCTCCTTTCCTCTATACATTAAAGTGGTGTCCTTAATTGCTATAATATTCACAAGGAGACCATTGGAACTGGAGTGCTCTCAGTTGAAGAATGGTACTGTAGGTGATAAAGATAAGTGGTATTGAGAACTACCCAATTTACTTCAGTGAATTCAATCTTTCTTAGGAGGCAAGCAGTACATGATACATTTACCTGAACTTTTAGAATGATAAGGAAAATGTTTGGCATGCATTCAGGACCACAGAAACTTTAAAGCTTTATCTCAATAGAATAGTGTTGAGAAAAATGGTCTATTTACTTATAGGCTACAAGGGCAGTATAAATTTCAAGTTCTTTCAAGTCTGGGAGTTTGCAGAATTGTTATCAATGAGAAATATAAGTGCTACTAAAGCCAGAGTATACTTTTCTCTTTTCTCTTGTTCCTTTTGCCTTTATAGAAAAATTGTACATCTGTGGGGGTAAATAGGGAAGGCGGTTCTGTTCTACTACTGAAGCTTTTACTGAAACATTATCAAGTAAATCACTGTCCGGAGCAGATGCCCCATGCTGGAGAAGTTCTGGACAGTACAACGTTAACAACCAGCCCTTTCCTATCCTACTGGGACCAGTGCTGCACAGCTTCATTTGCTGCATTAGGCTTGTTACATTATGTTTTCAGCGTGGCCATGGCCGTCTGTTTTATGCTGAGTGAACCTGCTCAGGTGTCCTATATAAAACTTGTTGCTGATATTTATGGAGTGCCTGGACCGGTTGGGGGACTAGATAAGGTTTCTCCTGGTAGTTCATGTTAGAGGAGTCACTTTTGCTTCTTTGTTTTGTTTTTTATTAGAATTCCCTAAAAAGTTCTTTTTTGTTACGTTATGTACTATGTATGCCTGTATATATGGCACAGCCAAATATTAGCTGACCCCATTTTTCCAGTGAGGCTATGAAAACTTTTAAGGAAACAGGTAAAATAGCCAAATGTCTACTTAAGTTTATGTATTAACTTAATTAAACATATATTTTTATAGTTGCATTTGTAACATTTATAAGTGATATTAACACCTTGCTGTTGTAGGAACTTTTTTTTTTACACACTGGCTTTCTTAACACAGCCTCCTTACTTCCATCTAAATTATTTGGGATACCTGATGTTCTTGAATCTTCGTATGATAGTGTCATTATAAATGTTATCCTAGGTGGTGCACAACATTAGGGGTGTCAGAGGTTTCTTTTTTGTTTTCGTTTTGTCTTGGTCCTGTAGGTATAAGTGTATGATTTCCACTTTATTGCTTCTTACAGTGGTGTATCAATGCTAATTTGCAGGCATATCCAGTACTTACATAACTGTGGGATCAATCCCCAAGAATACTGATTTCCTCTTAAATTTCTCTTGTTCCCAATTTACAGTTACTAGTGTCTGAATAGGCTAAACCCCCATGTTCTAGTGGCTGACTACAACAGTTCATTTCCATACAAACTCCACTGCAGGTCTGAGTGGCTCTCGGTGCACCAGCCTCCGTGAAGTCACTCAGTGATCCAGAGTGACAGGCACGGTCATTTGGGATACCAGGCCGTCCTGTTTTGTGTATCATCAGGGCTGACAGCTCTGGGGTGTCTCGCACAGGCATTTAAAAACTGGCTGAGAAGTGGAACATACTGCTTCAGCCACTTACCCATTGATCAAAACTCATCAATGAAAATGTCTGTGGGGCAGTGTCATGTGTTCTTCCCTGTACTAGGAAGGATTGATGGTATGACAAGAGCCATCAGGCTGTACAACAGCGCCCAAGACTTAGATCACTTGAAAATTGTTGTAGGCTAATGTGGACATTGTTAAGATAAAATAATTGAGAGTGGCCCCAAGATGCGAGAAGCATTTTAATCTTGAGGACTAAACTGGGAAGACACTCTCCCCTAATATCTCATTTACGTTGAATGGAGAAAGAGAGAAGTGGAAATATATTAAAATTTCATTGGGCTCCTTTATAGATTAAATTCCCTAAGAAATATTAAGAAAGTCTCCCCAAACAAAAATATATTTACTCCATCTCCTAGTATAAGTAGCTACTGGTAACGTTCATATTGCTCATGTGAGTAGTTTAAAAACCCAAACGCCCATCAGTTCCCTTAAAGCTTGTCAATAGTCATGAGGTAGATAGCATTTATAAGGTGAAAGTGTATGTTCCTAGCTTACCAGCCAAAGAAGTCATAAATAAGTACTTGGCCTTCTCTCAAGCAGTCCAGTTCCTGCCCTCTTGCAGACTGTAAACTACATTTAAAGAATAAAATCTAAAGCCTTAAAAAAAGAATCGTAGTCTGGCCTTGACATTTCAGACAGCACACATCATTGAATGGTCCCCATGCTGAACTTTACAGCTCTGTGCCCTTAATATTCTTTGTTCAATATGAAATTTCCCCCTGCTCACCCGCATCCAGCTCTCTTCCCCACTGACATTTTTATCTGAAGGAAAGCATGTGGTCTTTCTAGGTTCAAATCAAACACTTCGTTTTTCAGGGAGTCTTGAGGCCTGCTCTCCCAGAACAGTGTGTTTCCTTCATCCTAATCATTCACTTATTAGGATGATTACTTATTACACTACTTATTTCCAGCTGCCTCTAGCTCCACCACTCTTGTTCAAGCTTCCATCCTCTCTCCCGCTGAAAACCTTCCACCTGTTCTCCGGCCTCCACCCTTGCTGTTCCATAGTCTATTCTTACCTTGAAACAAGAGTGAATTTTTTAACTATAGGTAGATCAGGTCCCTCCTCGTTCCAAGTCATCCAGTAGCTCCCCAGTTCATTTAGAGTTGTTGACCTTAAAAAACAAAGAGCCAACTATTATACTTACAAATTGAGTTTATTCAGAATAGCAGAGAATTGCAAGGAAACTAAGCAAACCACCACCAAGTGTGGAGAAGGGCGGGGGGATTGCTTTTATAGGGCAAATGAAAAAGCTGGGAGGGGCTTTTACGGCTTCGCATTGGCTAAGTGTGGCAGTTTCTCATTGGCTGCAGTGTTGCTGGGCGAGGAGATATTTTTCCTTCCTTCTGCTAGGGTGTGGAAAGTAAGGTTCTTCCTGTTAGGAGATGCAAGATACGCTTCTTGTGGTGGCTGGTAGTGCCTGAGAGCTCCCACTTCAGGGCCTCTTAATTCCATTTTGTTGAGGTTTCCTTTGTTTTCACAAAGTTAAAACCAAATTCCTTCTGATAGATATTTTTTCTGTTGATGCTATAAGAAATCACCACAAACTTGGTAGCTTAAAACAATACAAATTTATTGCTTTATAGTTTAGAATTTTACTGGGCTAAAATTAAGGGGTTGGCAGGACTGAGTTCCCTTCTGGAAGCTCTAGGGGAGAATCTGTTTTCTTGCCTTTCCAGTTTATAAATGTCAGCTGCATTTCTTGGCTCCTGGTCCCTTTTCATCCCCAAAGCCAACAATGGCCTATTGAGTCTTTCTCATGCTTTATCACTCTGTCACTGACTCTTTTTCCTCCCTCAGCCACATTTAAAGGTCCCTTGTGACTTCCTTGGACCCACCCAAGTAATCCAGGATAATCTTGTTGTTATAAGGCCAACAGATTAGCAATGTTAGCACCATCTGCTACCTTAATTTCCCCTTGGCATCAAATGCAACATATTCACAGGTTCCAGGAATTAGGACATGGGAGTCTTGGGGCAGGTGATAGGTCATTCTCTCCACCCCTCCCACCACCCAGTGGATTACAAGGCCTTTATTATCTAGCTCTTGTTACTTCTCTGACTTTCCCGTGTACTGGTTTCATTGATCTTGCGTTATACACAAATGCCTGATATGCTCCCATCTTGGGGCTTTGCCCCAATGGTTTCATTCCTCCAAAGATCTACATAGCTACCTATCTTACCTCCTTCACACCTTTGCTCAAAAATTACCTTCTCAGTGGTCTATCCTGACCACACACTCTATTTAAAGTCGCAGCCTGCCCCTGACCTACACTATGATATTTGTGTTTGTTTGTTTTTAAGATTTTATTTATTTGAAAGAGAGAGCGCACGAGCAGGGGGAGTGGCAGACAGAGGGAGAAGCAGGCTCCCCGCTGAGCAAGAGGCCAATGTGGGACTCCATCCCAGGGCCCCAGGATCATGACCTGGGCCGATGGCAGCCACTTAACCAACTGAGCTACGCCGGCGCCCCTTATCTTTGTTTTTCCATAGCTCTCACCCACATCTCTCATTGTAAGCAAGTTAACTTTGTTTGTTGTCTATAAGTTCTTCTAGAACTTGGATTGTTATCTGTTTTTTCTTTTGTTATGTCCCCAGTGCCTAGAATAGTGCCTCCCAGATTGTAGCAAGCAATAAATATTTGTGGAATGTATTAATTCACTTTGTTGTTTCTTTTCGGCTTTATTGAGGTATATTTAGTATACAAAAAGTTGCATGTATTTGATGTGCACATTTTGGTGAATTTGGGCATATGCATACACCTGTAATATCATCACCACAATCAAGGTAATAAACATACATCTCACCTCCAAAAGAGTGCTCTACACTCTTAAGTTTTTCAGGGCACAATTCATTATTGTTAACTATAGACACTATATTCTTTAGAATTTATTCATCTTTGCAACTGCAACTTTATACACGTTGTACAACCAATCCCCATTCTTCCCGCCTCAACCCCTGGCAACCACTGTTCTATACTCTGCTTCTGTGAATTTGACTATTTTAATGTTTTTCATAAATGCAATTATTTATGTGCATCTGATTTTCCCCATACCCTTCATAAAGGGACCATGATATGGCTGACTTTGGGTGTGCCATGGTGTCTAGCTTGGAAACTGGATCGTTAGAGACACTTGGTATATGTCAAGGCGAATTACCAAAATAGGGTCCTGGGTGGGAGGCATGAAGAAGCCCTTCTCATTTTATTAGTCTAGACTGGATTTCAGAAACAAAGTTAAGGAGAGTTTCAGGCAATTTCATAGTGTAATTCAGGAGATGGGCTAGGTTAGCACAGTATTGGAAGAGTGTCTGTATTCTTATTAAAATTTGGGGTATCACTATATTGCTTCTTGAAATTACCCCCTCTAGGTCTTCAGCCCTGAGGGCTCTTTTGTTCTTATCTCATGGAGGGAGCTATGGAAGAGAATATTTAATCATTCAGTGCATTGTCAGTGTGGATGATGAGAAATATCCTGTATTTTCTAGCCTATGCTCCTGCTTTTGAAACAGTTCTTTTCCCTCTGAGTAAATGAATTGAGGAGTGAAGATTTGGAAGACCAGGTGTTATTTTTTTTTAAATAAGGTTTTGTTATAAAAGTAAATGAAATCTATATTTTATCATTTCAGTTCAGGCCCTAAGCATGCACAGTAGTTACCTTTCATGAAATGTTCTTGCAATAATGCTATTTCACTGGGCTTTGTAATGAAGCTTTGATTTGCATCGCTATCCTGAGAACTTTCTGACAATGCTAAGGTAATATTTTGAAGGCAGAAGGAAATGAAATGAAATGATGGTAATGTGTGTCCATTGTGAAAAATGTTAAGTTGCCAAGGCAATGTCATATCGATAATAGTTTCATAAATTAAATTAAGATACATATGGCAAATAAATATTGCATTTCTCTTTATTATCACTTCAAATACGTGAGGATAACTATTAGGATTAAATCCAGAAATTAGACATAAAGCATCTCAGCCAAAATGAGAGATGCGCTATTCATGGGCTCAACCTGACTTGCTCTCAAGATTCCTGTCACGTTTATTGCAGGCTTTCAGTCTCTTGCCCTCGGTATGCTCAAGCAGCCTCTCTGCTGGGCTCCTCTGCTTCCTGAAGCACAATTTCTGTTGAGAATTAGTGAGAGAGTCACTATAATTCCATTTAGCCCCACTTGCACATGGCACAATCCACCCTCTGGTTTAAGTTCTGTTCTTTTAGTAGTCAAGCCGGTTTCACTCTTTCTGCCTTCTTCCTTCCTTTTCTCTTTCTCGAGGGGGCATTGGTTTTGCGATGGTCAGTAGTATCAGTGCTTAAAATGGAAAAAATTTCACTGTATCGGCTCACTAGAAGTTTTCAGAGATGAGAGAGAGCACCCTCAGTTTTCTCAGTTTCCCTGTGAGATGGGAACAGCTGGGACCTCCTTGGCAGGCTGGACCATGTGAAGAGCTCAGCACAGTGCCAAGAGCCAGTAGTGAAAAGCAATACTTTACTTGGACCTAAGGATCTGGGTTCAAATGCTACATCTTCAAATCAGTTGTTAAAAAATTAATAGGTAGTGTTGAGGTCATGTATGCTCATTGTAGAAGAATTTAAAAATGCGGTATCGGTGACCAAAAGGAAGAAATTAGGAGTTACTGCAACCCCACTGCCCCTAAAGAAGCATAAATGCAACATTTTAATATTTAGGTATATACACTTTTAAATTTAATTTTTTATAGAAATGGGATCGTAATGCATGTGTTTTCTTGGTAATATACACCCCCCACCCCTGGTAAATATATTCTAGGACTCTTTCAACATCAATTTGTTTCTTCTACAAAATTTTTGGGAATAGCTGCCAAAGAACATTCCTTTCTTGAACATATCATGGTGTTAAATAGTGAGGTGGTGTCAGTTTGTTATTTTATTTACAGTGCATATTCCAAATGCCTCCGTTTCCTTTTAAAAAGTTACATCAAAGTTGAACTAACCACGTAATATAAAAAAATAAGGTGTCACGTAAATCTGTTAAATTTGTTTTGTATAAATAAATTCACTCAGTAAGTACTTGTACCCTTACTGTATGCCAGGTACTGCCTTTCATTTCACTTAATGTTTTTAAGGCTTATTTTTTTCTTCTCAGTCTGTAGTTTATTGTGATTAGTCATAATGTAACTTGGATGGTAGTATTTATTCCTGAGATTTCTCCTGTTCTTGATTCTTGATTGTAACAATAGTTCTGAAACCTATGTAGAAGCTGTGTTATCTTGGAAAAATCACCCAACCTCTCTGATACAAAGGATGATTATCTTTAAAGAGGGATTAACTTTTACATGCATCACAGAGATAACCTGTTATCTTCTGACTTATCACTTCCAGCAATTCTTAAATTGATTTCCTTTAGAGAGATGTTTTTGAGCTGTTCTATACTTAAAGGATTATTAGCTTTTATACCTCTCTTTTATCTCTCAGTTTATTTAGTCTAGGGATATGTAAAGCTGATTTCCATTTATTATTCATCATTGGAAAATACAATAGTTGAGCAATCAAGTGGAAGGCAAAGGAGAGGAAATGGGCTTTTCAAAAATACATTTCTAAACATATTAATAGTAATGTCAAGTGGACTTGATGGCAGAGAAAGGCCCCCCCTTTTTTTTTAAAGAAAAAGAACATAGTTCTGAAGGTTGGGATGGGAAATTCACCACTTTTACCCAATACTCATAGTGAAGGAAGCCTTCCAGAAACATTCTCATCAGAAGAGCTAGTTTTTCACTTGAATGGTTTACCCCCTTCAATGAAAAAAAAAAGACGCTTTGCATCTATAAATTGGTTGTGGAATTCCTTCATTAATATTAAGCATTACTTAACACTTAGCTTATCAGATGAACATGCAACAAGCTGGAAATGAAAGATTTTATGTGATACTATGATTGCCACCAACTTTGAAGCCAAAAAAACCTAGGATCATCAGTAGCATGAGAATGTACTGTTTATCTTCTAGTCTTTTTTTTTTTAAGATTAATTTATTTATTTGAGACAGAACAGGCAAGGGGTAGGAGCAAAGGGAGAGAGAGAGAGAAACTTAAGCAGACCCCGTGCTGAGCACAGAACCCCATGGGGGGGGGGGGCTCGATCTCACAACCCTGGGTATTTCTCCAGGGAAGATAAAAACATTCAAAAAAGATATGTACACGCATGTGTTTATGGTACCATTATTTACAATAGTCAGGATATAGAAGAAATCCATGTTTCCATCGATAAATGAATGGATAAAGAAGATGTGATATATATGGAATATTACTCCATTACACCATAAAGAAGAGTGAAATCTTGCCATTTGCAACAACATGGAAGGATCCTGCGGGTCTTATGTACTCGTGCTCTCTCTCTCTCTCACTCTTTCTCTCTCTAAAATAAATCAATAAAATCTTTAAAAAAAATAAAAATAATTATAATGAAACCTAGATTCAGTCTGTGCTTTGTACTTACTATTTTATCTCTGTATATATGCATATATGTGTAAATATACATTTACACACATATATTTACACACCCACAATACATGTGTGTATACTATAGAGTATATATAATGTGTTGTGATCACATTTCCTTCATTATACTATTTTTCTAGAACTAAGTAATTAATGCATATAAAAATTTCAGATAATTTCCTAAAGAAATATAAAATTGCCCACAATATGATTCAGCCCGTTAGTCCACCCATTTGTTCTCAAAGTCATTCCTATTGACACCCTCCTTGGACACTTTTCCTTCAGCCTGGACTGGTTGCTCTCAAGGTCAAAGCACAGCTGCAATGCAGAGGATCCCCTTCACCTTTCTCCCAGGTGGAGTCCCTTCTTTGTCATCATTTCATGTTGTCTCGTTTTTGGTTTATTCCCTTATTTCATAAAGTACAACTTTCAGTAGTTTCTAAGAAATACTGCATGAGAGCAAACAAGTTTTGAGACCATGTGTTTCTAAAAAATGCCTTCCTTCTGCCATCATGCTTGATTTGTAGTCTGGCTGCCCTTGAGGCTCTTGGCTGGAAATCTCTTACTTCTGAAATTTGAAGCCATTGCTTTTTCTTTTCTTTCTTTCTTTCTTTTTTTTTTTAAAGCCCTTCATTTGGTTTTAGAGAAGTATGGTGCCATTCTCATCTGAGAGCCTGTCCATGGATTCTTTTTTCTCTTGCAAACTTTTAGGATCCTCTGTTTTCCTCTAGCGTTCTGAAAATTCGGTGATACACATCGTCAAGTCTGTGTGTTTTCAGTGAGCTGAGCTCTCAGTAGGACTTTTTAATCTAGAAACTCTGCTACTCAATTCTGGAAACCTGTCTTGTATTATTTATTTTATAGCTAATGCATCTTTTTATTTTCTGTGTATTTTTCTTTCTGAAATTCCGTGTTAGCTGAAGTCTAAATGTCTTAGGTCTTTATGTTTTCTCTCTTATTTTCCGTATCTGTGTCTGTCTGTACTACTTTTTGAATGACTTCCTCAAATTTATCTTCCAACATCTTTGTTTGTATGTATGTATGTATTGCTCTGTCTAAATTCCAATACAGTTAACATGCAGTGTTATATTAGTTTCAGGTGTACAATATAGTGATTCAATCCTCATCACCTATTTCTTCCCTCCTCCCATCCACCTTCTCTCTGGTAACCATCAGTTGGTTCTCTATAGTTAAGAGTCTGTTTCTTGGTTTGTCTTTCTTTTTTCCTGTGTTTGTTTGTTTTGTTTCTTAAATCCCACGTATGTGTAAAACCGTATGATATTTGTCTTTCTTTGATGGACTCATCTCTCTTAGCATTATGCCTTCTAGATCCATCCATGTTGTTGCAAATGGCAAGATCTCATTCTTATGGCTGGATAATACTCCATTGTATACATACCACATCTTCTTTATCCATCCATCTACTGATGGACACAGGTTGCTTCCCTAATTGTATTTATTAATTTTTTATTTCCACCATTGCACTCTTAATTTCTTTGAGCTTTCTTGTTTCTTGAATACTCCTTTTTATATCATGCTGTTTTTATGTTATGAATACAGTATCTTTCTGTTGTTTTTAATATTCAGCATTACATCTTTAATTCTCCTCTTGTCTGTGTTACTTCTGAATTCCTTTTATCTAGTTGTTTTGGCCATTTATTTTAGACGGTCTTCTCAAGTATCTATTATTCTCAAGCTGTCTGTTCGTATTTAAGAAGAATCCTCTAAAAAAAGATGATTTCAGGCTCTGTGTGTTCAAGGACTGCTGGGGGGTGAGGGAGAGCGTCCTTAAGCTGACTGGACAGAGAACCAGCCTTTTCACTGGGGCTCCTGAATATCTTTATCCATGAATCTTCTGTTTATCTATACATTACCCAAAACTTAGAAGCTTAGAAAGATGAATATTTATCACCTCACTCAGATTTTTCGTGTCAGAAATGCAGGAGCAGCTTAGCTGGGTGATTCTGGGTCAGGGTCTGTCAAGAGGCTGTAGTCAAGCTGTCGGGAGGGGCAGCAGCAAATTCACCCTTAAGTTCATATGCAGGATTGTACTTCCGTGCCCGTCGGCTGTCCTTCATCACCAGGGTGTGTCCATAAGGCTGCTTGGGGCATGGCTACTGAATTTCCCCAGAACGAGTGGTCTAAGAGAAAAGGAAGTGAGCATTCCTCCAAGACAGAAGTGCTGTTTAGAACCTAATTCCAGAAATGACATACCGATATTTTGGCCATATTTTATTCATCTCATGGGCTAATTCTGTGTGGGAAGTGTAGGAAGGGACTAGAGTGTAGGACAGGACTATGAATCCAGGGAATGTTGGGGGCCATCGTGGAAGCAGGCTACTGTGAATCTCTTCTCAGTTTCCTCACAGGGGATTCCTCCAGGCTCCTTGCCTCAAGCATGAAGTCTGGATGGCAGTGTTTTGGGAACCTTGTTTGGGAAGAGAAGAGGGGATCTCACTGTTTGGTTATTCAGACTTTCACTTAGTTCCCTGGTCTTCAGAACAGGGCTTCATACCACCCTCTGTGGTTATTTGCGGCATCTCATGTTGCAGGTCCTCTTTGGTCAGCCTCTGCAGAGTGCGACTCTGATGTGTGCAAGGATGAGAGAAGGGACGGGCGGTCCCTGGAGCATTGAGACTGATGGGAGGAAATGGGCCAAGAGCTCACTGCGAATTTTATAGGTTTTCTGTCAGTCCTCCTGCCGTCCACCCCACACTAGCTTTCAGAGATACCTGGTTCCCCCCATTCTTGAGCTTTCCTAGGTTTTTACAGCTTCAGTTGGCTTTCCTTAGACTTCAGCTTTCTCCCATCTGGTGAGATAATTACTTTTGTCTCCCCTTTGCACCTTCCAACATTGTGTAGGCATCACTCACCTGCTCGCATTTTCTCTCCAGTTTTCTTTGTCTTTGTGGCCTTCATCTTTTTTACTATTTCACTGTCTTTGTGATAAGGTTTTAGGGTGGGTGAATTTTTATATTTAGCCTAGTATGTATTTCCTTTTCTTTCTGCTTGTGTAATTTTCAATATATACCTTGATAACCAGTGTCTTCTATAAAGTTTACTTTTGGAGGAAGAATTCAAAATGTTAACAGACTAATCAGCTTATTCTGCCCAAAGCTCCTGAAGTGTGAATAGAAGGGATTTTGTTTTCCATGCCTCCCTTGATTTTTGGCTACTCTCAGGATGTAAGTTTACACAGAAAGAAGAGTAGGTGGATATGGTCAGTAGTATAATGTCTGGAGGATAAGCTTAGAATCTTGAGGATTTGGGGTTTATTTTAGACTGTTCTTTAAAGTGCCAATCACAACAAACACTTGATAGTTTACCATATGCAACCACATTAAAGAAAATGTGTTAACTACACGTATAACTTAAGTATATCTGTATTTATCTTTAGTTTTCAGTGTTTAAACCTGTCTGTTGTTCCTTGCTGTGTTAGGATCATGGAAGGAGGGCCATAAACAAGTTGGAAATATTTATTACAGTACCTCAAGGTGAAACCACTAAAGTCATTCCACGGGTAATTTATTACACTGCTAGATTCCAGGCACATGAGAAACTATCTTGAACTCTCAAATGCAAATACTTCCCAAATGCAGCATTTTGAGGTATTATATTTAAAATATTTAAAAATTAGTAACTCTTCCTTGTCTGGCACAAGCAGAAGGAAAAGATATAGTTAGAATGTTAAATTTTTTGCTGATAGACCTAACGTCTAGGTATCATCTTGACTCTTGCCACATACTGTCTTTCCCCAGGTGGGCTAGGCCCCTGCCTCTCCCTTCTTGATTCCAGCATGAGTTTGTTTGTTTGTTTGTTTGTTTACTTGTTTATTTATTTTACTTTATTTTTTCAGTGACCCAAGATTCATTGTTTATGCACCACACCCAGTGCTCCACACAATATGTGCCCTCCTTAATACCCACCCCCAGGCTCACCCATCCCCTCTCCTCCCTACCCTCCATAACCCTCAGTTTGTTTCTCAGAGTCCACAGTCTCTCATGGTTCATCTCCCCTTCCGATTTACCCCAATTCACTTTTCCTTTCCTTCTCCTACTGTCCTCCATTTTATTCCAACCAAATGTGGTTTCCCTTGGCCAGGCGGCAGCAGGCCATCTGAGACGGCCCCAGGCAGCCACAAATCTGTTATCCCAGGGCCGTTTGTATTGTTTGTGCTTCAAATGCCAATTCTTATTTACTTTCTGTGGTCTTCTTCTGTTCATCTATCTTCTTCTGCGATTCATAATTTATAACTATAGTTTAATTATTCAAAATAGTTATTTTTAGACATCTGAACTTCTTTTCTTGGACTGTCTTGTGTATAAATGTCATTATCCCCAATGAGACTGCTTAGTTTCCAGAGTAGAGGATCTAGTCTCTTGCTCATTAGTGTATCCTGTGGTGTACGTGCAGGCTTTCTCAACCTCGGCACTCACTAGTGACATTTTGGACTGGCTGATTCTGTATAATGAAGAGGCAATTTCCTGTCCATTGTGCACTATAGGTTTTTAGCAGTATCCTTGGCTTCTCCCCACTAGATAGCCCAGTAGCACCCCATGCTTACGCCCACATTAATGACAACCAAATTACCTCCAGTCATTGTCAAATGTCCCCTGTGGGGGTGGGGGATGGCGAGAGGAAGTTCCACTGGTGGAGTGGAACACACTGGGAAAAGAGCTGAGATTAGTTGCCTAACACTGGACGTAGAGACGGGATAGGTTGAGAAGATTCAGAAATCCAGTCTTACTGCAAGACTCAGGAATACGGAGAAACTGAGGGAGCAAAAAGATCAAAGCTCCCAACTCCTTCTGGAGAGGTGATTGACAGTGCCGTGAATTGGCATCTGCAGGTCTGTGCTTAGCACCAGAGGTTAATAATCATTTTAGATGTATGTATGTATGTATGTATGTATGTATGTATTTGAGAGTGCAGGGGATGGTGGGGAAGGCAGAGTGGGAGGGAGAGGGACAAGCAGACTCCGAGCTGAGCCAGAGCCTGACATAGGGCACGATCTCATGAGCCTGGGATTATGACCTGAGCCGAAACCAAGAGCAGGACCCTCAATAGACTGAGCCATCCAGGTGCCTGGAAAACTATTTGAAATGAGCAGCTGCCAAGCTAGCAAGTGGGGCCAAGGGAAAGCATGCCCTGTACTGTCCCAGGGGAGGTTCCACGGTTAATGGAAGTAAACAATGGAGGCATTTAGGCAGTTTGGGAATCAGTGTCACACTGCTATGAAATGTGTAGACAGAGAGGATGTGTCATCTCACTGTTTATCATTCCGTACATGTCTGTGTGTCTGCACGTTCACTGTGTCAACAGCCTAGTTTCAGACTTGGCTATCTAAATGGTCCTGCTAACCCACTTCACTCCTAGGATTTGGAGAATTTTTAAGAAAGGCTTCTTATATTCCCATTGGCATGCTGCTACTTTAAATTAAATGAAAATAAGAGTGGAACCATACTCTAAATAAAAATAAAAATAGCTTCCCTTGCATGCTGTCGCTAATATCAACCTGACTCCTCATGCCCTTTTCAACTAAGTCTGCAAAACCCAGAAATTTCCTGACAGCTGGACTTGAACCGCAGCTGTGTTAACCTCTCTGCAGGTGCAAGTAGATTTCTGTCATTCTTCGTTTGTGATTCTGATGCCTGACTGTCACATAGACTGTTATCGAAGTCCGCAGGGTAGAGCTACCTTCTTATCTGTCTTTCTCAGGTATGGCGCATGAAGGGATATGTGCCACAAAGGGAGTGATACCGCTTTCATGGCTGGGACGCCCCAGTTTGCAGGCTGAAGGGAACAACCTAAGTAATGTTACTCATCAACACTTACTTCTGAGCTTTGGGAAATAACTGTGCCTGTAAGGATCTTTCACGTGCATTTCTTTTTTTTTCTTTTAAGATTTTATTTATTTATTTGACAGAGACAGAGATCACAAGTAGGCAGAGAGGCAGGCAGAGAGAGAAGGAAGCAGGCTCCCTGTGGAGCAGAGAGCCCAATGTGGACCTCGATCCCAGGACCCTGAGATCATGACCTGAGGTGAAGGCAGAGGCTTTAACCCACTGAGCCACCCAGGCACCCCTTTCACATGCATTTCTTACTTAGTTTTCAACAGCTGGCCCTATCGAATGTGCCCAGGGTGATCTTGGGTATTAAAAATCACACATCCAGCAGATATTTACTGAGCATCTCCGTTTGGCCAAGTGTGGTGTTCGCCATAGAGAATACAGTGAGCAGCTGGGCAGACACAGCCCCTCTCACAGAGCTTCTAGTCTGGAGGGAGTGGCAGACAAGTAGCAAGCACGTCCCTGCAAACCCCGAGAGGGGCTACGAAGGCAAGAGTGTGCAGGGAACCCGATGTGGAGAGCCAGAGAAGAGCTCTGTAAGGAAGTGGAGTTTAAGCTGAGTATGTTTTAGGCCGAGAGGAATGTTCCTGTCTGTGGACCTTTATTTATGTAGGCCTCTGCTGAAGGCTGCGGAGGTCACATTCTGGATGTCCTGTGAACAGTTAGTTGTATATATTTTTATTTTAACACCTCAGGTTAGCTGACATGTTTGCATGTCTTTCTCTTTGACAAAATGCGAACAGTTCCTGGGAGACACAGATTGGGTCTTTTTCATCTTGGTATGACCCAGTCTCGAGTTTCACAACTCAATAATATGGAACCTTGAGTTGAATCATACTGAGGAAGTGAATGAGTGAATGACGGAAATGAATCAATGAATGAACAAATTTGAGGATGCATAAAGGGTGTTGATATCTGCTGTGTCCTCTGCTTCCATATTGTCTCACTCCTGCTATTGGGGACTCTTCCTATGCGGTAGAGTGTCTTACCTAGTCTGGAACATTTGGCCCTATTTGACTTTAGATGCCCGGGATCCAGCACAACGTGGGGCACTCAGCCATTTGTTAAGTAAGAGGTGAATGAATGAAAAATAGGTTTACTTTTCTAGTTGTGAGCTTTATTATCTAAGCCTGCTTGTTCACCTCTGAAATCCAGAGTCTGCCTGCCCAAAGAATTTCTACACTCTGAGTCCCCCACTACCAACAAACACACTTAAGTTGTCTGGAGATGAAAAATTGGAAAAATCAGTTTTATCTCTGAAATGTCTCAAATCTGACTCCTTCTCTGCCGAGGCCAAACCACCATTATCTCTCTAGTGCAGCTTCAATAATCTCTTTTATCTCTCTACAATCCATACTTTGCAAAGCAGATTAAATGATCTTTTAAAATATAACATGCAAATAGAAAATATAAATGTAGAATTTAAACTACTGTATAAATTAGTTCATGAGGACTGAGAACCATAATGACCAAGAACTGTAATGGCCTTCTCCGGCACATAGAGTCAAATTCAAACCCTTTCCCACCTGCTGGACCTACCTGTGCTGACCCCTGCCTACCTCTGTGGGCTCATCTCCTTTCCTTTGCCATCCTGTTTTCCATAGTATGGCCACACTGGTCTCCACACATGTGCCTATACCTCACACTCACTCCCTAGATAAAGACTGTGTCTAGAGCAGGCACTCAGGAGCTCCTAGCGACATGAATGGTTCTGTGGTCCACTGATTTTCAGATGTTGCTTAACCTGTGGCATCATTTCTTTCCAAGAAATGTTTATGCAGAACCCCGGCATATAAAAGGAATGAACGTGGTGTTACTCTGACTCACTTGGGAACATGAAACCCTAGAGCCACCTGTGGGTGCCAGATCTCCTTCTGGAAACATAGGATTCCATGGATCATGGTTTGCAAGTCACTAATCTTGTCCCATGCTGGCCGCCTGTCTTCTGTATTTATTGTCTCTGGCTTTTCTGAACATGGACCACTGTCCTTTTAGGTGTGCAGAATATGCTTCCTGTCTAGCTGAACTCCTGACTCTCCCTTCTTAGCTTACCTTCTTAGATGACCAAACATGCTACCCTTGGAAAGTTAAAACAACTTAAGTGGGAAAATGAAATGGAGGTGTGCAAGTTAAATAAAACACATAAGAGTAAATTGTAAATAGTTCTCATCAGCATCATGAGAGTCCAGAGAAGCAAGAATTTACTGGGTATTAGAGAGGTACAGGAATAATTCATGGACTTATTGGGACATAAGTTGAGGACCAGAAAATAGTAAGGAATAGAAAGAAATGATACAGATAGTTTTCTGTACAGTTAGTCTGAGCAAAAGCTTAAAGGGAGTGAGAAAGTTATGGTGGTTGAGAGAGACCGTGGATCAGCCTCAATTACATTAAGTCATAGACTTGAAAGCATTTGGTATCACACTATAAAAGGCATCAGGTGCCACACTCTGGAAACTGAGCCAATGCTATGAATGAATGGGGGCCATGAAAGTAGGCAAGGTAGCTGAAGGAATAGTCACCTAAATAGTTAAATGCATTGAATGAACACTGTGTTTCAGGCACTATACTCAGCACTTTAGGTGAATTTCTTATCTCCGCAATTCCTATAAATTCCATCATTTTCTCCATTTACATATGAGGATGTGGAGTTTTAGGCATGTTATGCTATGTGCTCAAAGTCATACAGATTGCACAGGTGTGGCAAACAGGATTTGATTCTATGTCTATCTCTTAACTCGCATGCTCAATGAAACCAGAATGGAAAACCAACTGGGCATTTTTTACATGACAAAGTCAAGAGGTAAAGAGGATCTAACCAAGACTTATTACTTCAGGCTAATTACAAAACACAGTGTCTAGAATTGCCTACTTTAAATACATTGAACCTAAGGTGGGGTTAGTAGAAATAGAAGAGAGATATATTCAAGAGACATTAATCTCATTGTGGCATGGAGTAGATATGAAAGTTCTTTGATCACTATAAAATTTTATGTAATGGGCCCCTCTGCTTTTAGGGTCCACACATACAATTTTATTAATTTTTCCAAAGGTGAGCAGGCTCCAAGGGCCAAGACCCTTGAGAGAGAGATTTTTGAACTTACAGCACTTGATCACTTCACCATAGACGAAATATCTGTCTCAGGAACTGGGCTTGGTAACCTGCTCAGGAAAGTCTAGTCAGGAGACCAAATCATAGGGCACAAAATTACGCAGTACAAAAAGAATTAAAACAAAGGAAATTGATTATTCATAAAGGATAGTTCCATTAAGCTTGGGAAGCCTGTGAATTACCCTTCTCTACTAGAGGACCTTTCTATCTAAATATCCATGGTTATATGTTTAGAAGCAGAACATTCTGTTCTCAGAGCTGTGCAAATATTCTGTGAATTTTTCCTCTTTAACCCCTGCCACCTCCCACTCTCCATTTTCCTATTTAGAGGAAAGTTGTGTCTGGAAACCATTGGTCTGGAGGAAGGAGCACAGAAGTAGGAGTTAAACCAGGGTTATGACTCCACCTCTGCCCCATTATGTACCTTTTCTTGTCTTAGGATTTTTCTCTCTCAAACAGGGTAACCATGTCTACCTTTTGCAGGGTTTAGCAATGGAATGCAAAACCTATAAGTGAGTGCCTGGCCTACAGATGTGTACAAATACTTATGTCCACTAAGCCAGTTCATAGCACAGACAGAACACTGCACCCTCACTTACACAAATATGGTAGTTGTTGTAATAAATATGTCCTGCTAGGAAAAAAATAAATTGAATGAACTAAAATTTAATTTTTTTTATTTAGTCACTTTCCAGTTCTTGCTTCTGAAGATACATCTTGGTTGTCCCACTGTCACTTTCTTAGTCAAGAACATTTTGGCAGATGGCTGATTTCCTCTGGGCTGCGTTTTTGTTTTGTTTTGGTTTTGGTTATTGTTAAGAGTAACCATTCACTGATCTCAAACTCCAAAACCATCTTAACAATGCCCAAAGGGAGTAAAAAAACAACACTCATTGTTTTTTACTTCTCTGAATATCTGCCCTAGCCTGGATCATTGTCTTGAATAATGTCTCACCATTTCCCTGGCTTTGCTTATTGGTCTCAAGAAGGGACTCACGTGCCTACCAAACCCCTCCTCCTGGTCGTCGCCTGCATCCGTGACCTGCTTCCTGACTTAATTTCTGCTTAATCTCGATTGCCTAAATGAAGCGGTCATAGATGCTGCTGAACTGTCCTGTGTAGACACTCTCTGGCCCTGTCACGGTGACTAGCAGGAAGGTGGTACCATTGATAGAAACAGGTCAAAGGGGTGCTGAAGGGAGGGAAGAGAGAAGTGTAAATTATAACACAGTTAATTCAAGCAGAGGTGATAGTTAGGTGGCGAGAGATAGGGACTAGAGCTCTCATTTAGAAACCTATGTTTTTTAGTGATACTAGAAGATAAAGGATAAAGTTTATTCCTCAGCTATAAATTCCTTCAGTGTTTAGTGAGCATATGCTGTTGCCAGGCACCACGCTAAGCACTGAAAGTATAAGAGTGAGTGACTTGGAATCCTCCAAGGCATTCACTCTTTGGGGTAATAAATGGTTGTGATATATCTGTGTACACCTACCCACTTATTTATTCATTGTGTATATGATGATTTCTTCAATTTAATATTCAGAATATAAAATGTGATCAATAAATGTAGAAAGAAGGGTCAAAGTTAGGAGACTGACATTCTGAAAGTTATTAGCCATACAACTAAGGCACCTACATTTTCTCATATACAGAGTATTAGACTAGATTAAATGTTTCGCACTGATCCCTTGTCGAATCAGATGGCTCTGCAAAGATTCCAGAAAACTTTGGCTTTAAATGCTTTTGAAAGGTGTAATAAGAATAATATGCACACTTAAGTAAGTGTATTATGCCTAGACTCTTCCTCATCAGGAGAGCCACCGAAGCTTGTAATTAAATATTGCTGAGTTGGCCAAAAGGCTACCAGCCTGAGTTAATTCTATGACTAAAAAATTCACATGTAGATTAATAAAATATTGTTTCTTTTCTGTTTTACTTATTGTGTTCCATGCTCTATTTTACTTGGCCAATGAGTTCTGCTAGTAAGTCTCTGTCACTGGCCCACACGGGCAGTACTCCCTCAAGCTCTAAGAAGCTAGGACTATTATGACTCAGCAAAAATGCCTTTTATCCAAAGTCATCAGAATGGATGGTTCTTTTTAACAGCTCATCAAGATGTAATTCGCAACAGATAATCCATCTGTTTAAAGTATACAATTCAGTGGGTTTTAATGTATTCACAGAATCATGCATCTATCATCACAACAATATAGAACATTTTTTTACCACACCACAGAGAAACCCTGCACTCCTTCAAAACAACCCTTAATCCCACCCCCTACTCCTCAGCCCAGCCCCAGCCTTAGGCAACCACTTATCTACTTTGTGTCTCTATAGATTGGCCTCTTGACATTTCATATAAATAGAATCATACAATAGGTGATCCTTTGTGACTGGCTTATTGAATTTAGCATAATGCTTTCCAGATGCATCTGTGTTGTAGCAAGTATCAGTACTTTGTTTATTTTTATTGCCAAAAAATATTCCACTTTATGGATATACCACATTTCATTTATCCATTCATCAAGTTATGGAGGTCTGGTTTGTTTCCACACTTTAGCTATTATGAGTAATGCTGTTAAGAACATTTTTATACACGATTTTGTGTGCACATATGTGTTCATGTCTTTTGGATATATACCTAGGAGTGGAATTGCTGGGTCATATGCTCACCCTGAAGTTAACCATCTAAGCTTCCCTGCTCTTTTCTGTAGCTGCCATACTATGTATTTCCACCAGCAGTATATAAGGGCTCCAGTTTCTCCACATCCTCACAGACCTTTGTTCTTATCTCTCTTTTTGATGATGGTCATCGCAGGGGTGTGAAATAGCACCTCACTGTGTTTTTTTTTTTTTTTTTTAAGATTTTATTTATTTATTTCACAGAGGGAGAGAGATCACAAGGAGGCAGAGAGGCAGGCAGAGAGAGAGAGAGGGGGAAGCAGGCTCCTCGCTGAGCAGGGAGCCCGATGCGGGCCTCGATCCCAGGACCCTGAGATCATGACCTGAGCCGAAAGCAGAGGCTTTAACCCACTGAGCCACCCAGGCGCCCTGTGGTTTTGATTCACATTTTCCTGAAGGTAGAATGAATGGTTCTTGAAAGAAAAATGTCAGAGTGACAAAGACAAAAATTAGGAGAAAGTACAGAGAGAGAAAAAGATATCCGGGGATGGAAACATAAAAGTCCAAGTTGCTTAGAGAATTGGCCAAGACGTAGGACACAATAGGCAGGACAGTGCTCCCTAGAACCTTTTTTTCTGGGTTATGGCTCTGACACAAGCTCCCATGGTGGTGAAGTTGCAGTCCTTCATGAAAACGTAGGGATGTATTTGTGATGTAGCTCATTCTTACACAATTAGTTTATATGAAAAAAGTGGCCTAAAGCAGTGTAAAGCTGCCTTTTAAGTTTTTCAGAGTAGTTTGGATGTGTTTAGTGTTTCTACCTGCTCCCCTCCCAATGCTCCACGATGTGGTCATCCCTGTCCCTTTGTCATTGATTTTGCATTTTTGCTTTACTTAGAATGACTTCTCCTCTTTTCTTTATTCATTCAAATCTCATCCTTAATATTGGTGACACCCAGCCCACCTGCTCGTGTAGACTCTTCTGACCTCTTGGACAACATTGACAAGTTGCCTTTTAGATCTTGTACAGCATTTTGGTGGATTATACATCCCGGCTTTGTCTGTAGTGAAAAAATTGTTTTGCATGGTTCATATGACTTTATATGTGCTTTCAAGTTTCCCTGTATGTTCCTTAAGGAGAATGCATGTGTTTATACTATCTAATACTGCCTATAAAACCAGAAACATAATAGTTGCTTAGTGCATCTCCCTTTTTGTTAAATTAAATCAATGTGTTATTCTTTGTTTCATCTGAACACTTCCTAGAATTTCTTAAATGCAGACAGATTCTCACTGGCCTTGGGAGAAAGTACCCATCTTATAAATTCATTAATACAAAACAAGGGGAAGAGTTTATATTTTCAGATAAAAAGTAAGTTTTTTTCCAGGTCAGATCACATTTACAATTATAACATTTCTTTAGGGAATTGATAATTTAGGAAGGATCAGGGGAATGCCATCTATGCTTATTATATTTAGGGGACTTGTTCTGTATATGAAATTATTTTTGAAATGTCTGTATGTCGTCAAAGTCAGATGGGTAATGCTGCCATGAGCTGGCATATCCCTCCAGGTTTAAAAACTTCTAGGGTTATGGGGTGGGCCACTTAAGTTTGCAGACTCTGTTGAGTTGTCCTCAAGGTTAGCCTTTTGGAACACTGTATTCCACTTCTGTCCTTGAGCACTACATCCGAAATTAGAGATGGGCAAAGTCAAGCAAACAAGGCAAAGGTTAACACGGGCAGGCTAACAGGAAACAGATGGGAGTTGTCAGCCTGAAAGCGAGGTCCCGCTAGAGGCCTTCCCTTCAGAGACCACGACTACTTGAACTGGAAATCTGACCGGGAAGGGACTCCCCAAGCGACCTCACCTCAGAGCACCTCTGTGGAAAGGGTGACAGAGTTCAGAGAGAGGTGATGGGTGACGGAAGGGCAGCAAAAGCACAGTTATCTATGGGTTGCCTCAAAACGGCAGATCTCTAATGTAGTAAATAAAGCAAATGTGAATAATTTTGTGAGCCTATATAGGGAGGCCTACAACTGGAAAGGTGTCCCAAAAAGGACTATTTCAATAGTTCAATAAAAATATATCCACAGTGGCCAAACCAGAGAGATTTTAAAACTCTCCTGAGGATTCGGGAACAGATGATGAGTAGCTGGAATATAGTATAAAATAATTATCTAAATATTATAAATGTTTATAAATTATAAATTATAAATGTTATAAAACAATGACATTTATTCTACATTGTAAGCAAAGTGTGTGTTACAGGTTTCCCTGATTCGGATGAAGCATCAGGACCAGAAATGATTACTGCTCACTTTTTAGGGTTAACTTCTCTGCAGCTGCTCACACTGCCACTGGGGGTGGTCACTTTGGAAAGACTGAGTGCAAAGTGAAACCAGAGTGCATGGGATTGTGATGTGGCATGCAGGAGGGGACGCTATTTATTGGACACCTCATATGTTGTAAGCATTTTGCTGGACACATTTTTCATTCACATTAACTCTTTTCAATGATCCAGTGCATTTTCCTTTAATTCTTAGCTGAAGTATGAGGAAACTGAGATTCAGCAAAGTTAAGAACTTGACCTATTCATGCATGATGTAAATGGTAGAAATGGGGAATCTTTTAATTACTTTAAATTTTTTAAATTCCATACCACATGTCTTCTTTTCTTATACTTTATTATAGTTCAGATGCATTGTTAGGGTGCCACATTTCCAAGTAATCAAATGCCTTTTGCTTTTGCTTAGGAAAAGTAAAGCAAAAAAAAAAAAGAAGATCCAAAAAGTCCAAAATATCAGGAAGTTACCTTTTTTCAAATAAATTCAAACCTTTATACTACCCTTATTTCCATAATTTTCTGTTTTAAGTAATCATCTTCTTATTTCATTGTTCAGCTGTAAACAACACAAAGATAAAAAATCTAATAATTATATTCAGTCAAATTCAACCAGTTCTACTTTAAAAGGTATATTACTGTGTCATAAAAAATAGATGTGTATTATATATCCTGTCTAACATTATCTGTACCTAATTGCCTTCCATATATAATTCTATTACTTTGTTAAATAACCATGCCAGTATCTTCTCGAACCAGTCTAGTTTTAAACATACTATTTATGACTGAATTTACCAGAGATCGGAATTTGCCAGCCAACATTGAATTAGAAAATGCCTCCATTCAAAATTTCCTACAAATGCTCTTTAGAAATGTATTTTAAATTTCATTCTAGTGAAACCAACTTAGAGTGAATCTTAATGGGCTAGAACAGAATAGATTTGGGATTGATTTTTCCCATAAAATATGCAAAGCCCTATTTTTAAATAGATTTTTTCTCTGTGATATTGCTCCTTTTCTCTGTTTAACAGTGAATTTGTCTAAAACATTTCTTTTTCAGATTTTACTTAAATTACAGTAGAATGAATGCCTTAGAATTGCCACGGTAGGTGAAAAGTACAGAGAAAGTCTAGATTCTAGACCATGTTAACTTCAAGTCAGCGTTTTGCCTGCAGCTGTTCTCAGGAATTATGTGCAAGTTTTACCATGTTTAAAACTGTTTTCAGGCACTATTCTTCAGAATATTATCATTTGTTAAGCAGTATAACCATGCACAACTGTAACAAACCAGAACACTGTTGGGTCCCTCCACCCCCTTACTTCACACATCCACTAGGCAGACTGTTTACACCAGACAATATCTATGCAAGATGTCCCTCTACATCTTTCTCTTTTGCTTTCTTCTTGTTAGTTACAAAGATACATACTGTGCCAGGCACTAAGCTGGTTTCAACAGCTATTTATTTAGATTGTGTGAACTGGAGCTGAACTTGAACCCAATTAATAGCAACTGAACTTGAACAAACTGATATGAAATCATTACAGGCTCAGTTCCCTGGTCCATTATCCCTGAAGAGATCATCCGACAGCACTCCAGGTGCCTTTTCTATGCCAAATCTTGGTGCAGTGCCCAATCAGAAAGTGTCGGGGGGATTAGAAGTTCGGTTGCATTGGAGTTAGCTCATTACCACATTTGTGATCGCTTTCACAGAGAGGAGAGGTGGTGATCCCAGTGGGCGGGATTGCAGAGAAGGCTTTGTTTTCAGCACCATCTGGCACATGGTTGGCACTCATTAACACAGCACAATGTCGATTAAAATAATAATTGTACACGGCAGCAATGCTGCTTAGATGGGTCTCTACCTTTGGCCTTCCAGCAAAGGATATGGAAGAAAGGGGAAGCTGAGGGGGTGCCTGTGATAGCCATGGTCACTGGGTTTGCACCTTTCTTGGTGCCTACACCTTCCCCAAATCATATACGTTCTTTCTATGTTCAGGTATTTATATATTTTTAGCAGCAGTATTTTCCTTTTCCTTTTTTATTGTCTTTCTCTTTTTTCTTTTCTTTTCTTTTTCTTTTTCTTTGTGATTAGAATGAGCCTGACCCTCTTCCCAGACCCTAGCTAGATACTCTAAATCTGTCTTACAACCAGGAAACACTTGCTTAAAGGACATTCCATTCAGTGATATTTCTTCTGCAACTTGAATTCAGTGTAATTGACAGTTTCAGGTTTTCCTCCTTTATTTATTTATTTATTTTTAAAGATTTTATTTATTTATTTGACACACAGAGAGAGAAATTACAAGTAGGCAGAGAGGCAGGCAGAGAGACAGGGAGAGGAGGAAGCAGGCTCCCTGCTGAGCAGAGAGCCCGATGCGGGCCTCGATCCCAGGACGCTGAGATCATGACCTGAGCCGAAAGCAGAGGCTTTAACCCACTGAGCCACCCAGGCGCCTGGTTTTCCTCCTTTAAAGGATGCCTTCATTCGTGGACTCAGCCCTTCAGGTGCTTAGTAAGACTGCACTATCTTTCCTTATGAAAACAAATGCAGAGCCGCCTGGGTGGCTCAGTTGATTAAGTGACTGCCTTTGGCTCAGATCACCATCCCAGAGTCCCTGGATTGAGTCGCGCATCAGGATCCCTGCTCAGCAGGGAGTCTGCTTCTCCCTCTGACCCTCCCCCCCACGCTCTCTCTCTCTCATTCTCGCTCTAATAAATAAATAAAATCTTTAAAAGAAAAGGAAGAAAAAACAAATACAGCTTTACATTAGCATGTCCAGGACTTTGGTCTGGCAGAATGTGCTTTGGTTTGTTCGTAGAAGAACATGGAAATTCACAGAAGGCTGTACGTGGCTATGGACAGGGCGACAGTCTTTTAAGGACAACTGGTTAGGTTGGAATCCTACTCTCGCTGTGTCCTTGGTGTGTGGCCAGGAACAAATCACCAAACTTTCTTTTGCTTTCTGTTTCCTTAGCTGTACAATGGACTTTAATAGTCATCCTCAAGCTCTAGAATTACAATGAAGATTCACAAACACACAGAGCATTTGGAATCATGCCTGATGCTTGGTGAGATATTGAGGATATCTATGACCACACCATCATTTTCTACAAAAGTTCACGTTTCTGTAAGAATGTGTCTCATATGTACTTAAATTTCCCCCCAAATGATAGGACTTACTAGCTGTGGCAATGGAGGTTGTGACTAAAAGGACATTGGTCCAGATATGTTCATCAGCAATTTCTGATAAGACACTGTGATGTAATCCCTTGTCTTGCTAGATTACAGTGAGAAGAAACCATCTGATATGGGTAGGTTTCTTATAGATATATGAGACACTTACACCCTGATAGTTGCTGAGGTCTATCACTTGTTTCCAGAGCAGATTATGTATATGTTAGGCTACAGAAATTAGTCATGTATTTCAGTGTAGGTGGTGATCATGTGGTTTTCTCTGGTTGTGGAGCCGCGGACATCATGTCCCCTGGCGACTGAACAATCTATGCCCTGCGATGCGGAGCGTAACCGGGGTATTTCATTCTGCCATTTGGTATATGCAGAAGCCTTCAAGGAACGGGCCTTCTGCAGGAGTGTTTCAGTATCATTTATCCCACCAAGAGAAGATGACAGACATGTCAGATGCAAGAGAAAGGTTAAATGCATTCGGCTTAACTAGCAGCACTAAAAAGGGCCTCATCTTTGTATTGTTGCTGTGTATCTTCTTTCCCGCGGTGCAATATTGAGCTTGCCCAGGCTGCGCTCCAGGTATTAATGCCGACATTAGGTCGGGCAAGAGTGTGTTCAGTCTGTGACACTTAGATAGCAAAGGCAAACTGCTCACGGCTACTAGGCAGGAGTTTCTGTCTGCCAGCGATTGCATGCTTGTGGCTCATAATCAGAGCGATCCACGGCCACGGAGAGATGGGCTTGCCGTGCCTGTTGTCTTTGGTCTGCTTTTTTTGCCAAAAATGTCAGTGTTTCTCCCACCGACCTGCCCGAATGACACACGCACGGTCTCCTTTAGTTGCGCTAACTAACTTGCCGCTAACATTTCGGAAAACTCAGTGTCGCAGAGATGTTGCCCGGAAACTACCGTTTCCGTGAAGAAAAAGTTGGAATAAATAAATGATTTTTTTTCCTGAACTGATACTTTGGGAGTGTTGGCGGAATTTGTGCCACAGCGTTCTCTCGGGCAGCCTGGTTTCCCGACTCTCTGCCTTCGTTTTAACCGGGCCCACGCTCGAGAATCAGCAGTGACATGTTGTGCTTCTGGTTTTTCTGTTTCCATGAAGCTGGACCACTGATCTGGGTTCCTCAGGAGCAGACATGTAAAAAGCTTCTCTGGGTTTAGTAGCAGCCTGTCCCTGAGGTCCGAGGGTGATTCCGACTCCGTGTCCCTCTCTCCCCATGCCCACCCAGTTCCCGGACCCGTGGGCACGCACACACTCTGCATCTTATCTACTAAGTTGAATCAGCAGGCTGTATTGCTGATGTGCCATTTAATTCTGTATCCTGGCGCAGACCCACCTACATCCCTGCATGACTGCTCAACCTACACCGGTCCTGACTCTCTCGAGTCCTTCTTTCATTGGACAAACATCTATACCGTGTCCGCAGTGTCCTGCAGTCTGGGCATACAGCAGTAAAAGATAAGCAGGATCTCTCCTTTGAAGAGGCTTCCTTTCTGGCCGAGTCTGCAGCTATACCTGCAAACAGATGCACAGAGTATCTCTGACAGTAGCCTTGCAATGGAGACAAAGAAACAGGAGTGGCCATGAGAGAACTGTTCCGAGAGAGAGGGAAGGGTGAAAGAGCATTGGAACAGAGGGATCAGCCAGTGCAAAGGCTTTCACATGGGGGCCCTGGACATAACCGAAGGTGGGTCGTGAATCGGTGACTGCCCACCTGCCAAGGCGTCAAGTCTCCTGCGAAGCCCCCTCCACCAGTTACAACTACGCTTCTCCCTCTCTCTCCTACAACATTTAACGGTGACCACTAGGCTATCTTTGGTGACATCACTGTGTATAAGTCAGTCTCTTCAGGGTCCTTTGCAGTCAAGGACTATGTCATAGTCATCTTTGTTTCCCCAGGATTTAGCACTGTTCCTAAAATTAGCAAGTTTCCAGTAAATGTTTAAACAACATAAATGTTAAGCAGGACATAAAGCTTCAAAAGCAGAAGGGCTCTGCAAGTAGACTCTCAGGCTCATACCTGGGCAGCAAGTGTTTTGTTTTGTTTTTTGTTTTTTTTTGAGGAGTTCATAATCCCTCAGAAACTTCTCAAGCCACTCTGGGGTTCAACCCTGCCATGGAGCATCCTCCGAGGCAAATTTAGAGCTCTTTTCTTTCTTCCGAACACCTTAGAGCATGGCTCCAAGCCAGAAAGCTGGCACACACATAAGTATTAACTGTGCTGTTAAAAAAAAAGTGTATCATTACTATGTGTAGCACAGACTGACATTTTCTGTACCAGTTTCTATACTGTCCGTGACCTCTTCCATGGATTTTGAGCCTCGTAAGTGGTTTGCAACGCACAGAGTGAGAAAGTTCTGCTTTCACAGATCAAGAAATTCTCTGGAGGTAAACGTCCAAGAAAGCAGTGTGAATTCTACCTGTGGAGCGGTGGACTCCTGAGCGCACTCTGACCCATTGGCTGAGTATTTGCACAAAACTAGCACTCACCATGTGGCCACCAGGTGAAGCGAGCCATCCCTAACGAACACTTGGGTCGGGTCCTAGGGGCACCTTTGTAAGTCAGAATTCCATTATTTGAGTGCCAAGAAGTTGTTGCAAGTAGGTCTCCTGGTCATTCCGTTCACCGTATCTGTATACAGTACTCTGAATGTTTTAGGTAAACGTGTCATTTCTAAAATGAGACCGTGGGCCCACTGAGATATAAGGAACCTAACATTTCCTCTGCCAGTATGTTTATATAAATATTGCTGTCGTTAAGCGTGTTCAAATAGCAGAACTATTTCAGTCTTTTTATCTCTTTAAAACTAATTTAAATCTGAGCATTAAAAGACTGTTTGATACCATATGTTTGTTTTAGATAGGAAACGAAATCTATTCTAAACATAGGGTTGATGAAATCCGTATTCTAAACATAATGCCGTATGAAGTGAGTATATAGGAACGGCAGTTGGGGTGGATTGTTTTGTGGCCAAGAGTCCTCCCGTCTAGTGCGCTGGACCCTTTTGTCATGTGATCATGCAGCTCATGAACCTCCAGAGGGAGGGTGTACTTCCTCATTGCTCCTCTGAATGTGTTCTCAGGTGCTTTGTTAAGAATCCGACATTTGGCAATGCCTGTGTGGCTCAATTAGTTAAGCAACTGCCTTCAGCTCAGGTCATGGTCCCAGAGTCCTGGGGTCAAGTCCTGCATCGGGCTCCTTGCTCAGTGGGTAGTCAGTTTCTCCTTCTGCCTGATGTTCTCTGTGCTTGTGCGCTTGCTCTCTCTCTCTCTCTTTCTCTCTCTCTCTCTCTCTCTCTAACAAATGAATAAATAAAAAATCTTAAAAAAAAAAAGAATCCAACATTTGCTGGATAAGAAGTCATTTTATTGTGGCATGTAAGTCTAGTTGGAAATTGCTGATTTTTCTCTCTGAAGACCTTTTAGAAGTGACTATCAAAAATGACCAGGGTCTGTGGACAAAGAATCTCACAAGCCTTTTGTTAAAATATTGGACAGGCTTCAAGAGCATAACCAAAGACTGTCACAAGCTGGAAAGATACCCATCACACATCCCATGTAGCTGTGTATATGGAAGGAACAAATTCAGTGTTTCAGCGATGTCCCTGGCATATCGGCACGTTCACCCTATTGCATTTTGAGGCCCAAACATTTCCTCTGTGGAAGCAACTCGGTGTGTGCACACATGTCTGTGTTTTCCAATCTAGATGGATACCGTAGTAGGAAATAACCTAGACAAGCAATGTAGGAAGACAGTTCTGATAGCATCCCAGCTTTCATGGATAGCTTTTAAGGGCAATTACTCCGTTTCTATGTCAGCCTTTTTTGAAAACAGCAGTGTATTGGTTTGGTTGCCCTGAGAAGACCTGAAGATGAGATTATGATCCTTCACCTCAAATTAAAGAAGGCTTAAAAAAAAAAGGTTCTTGTCTCAAGAACCATTTGACAAGTTCAAATACTAGCTGATTCAGATACCAGCCTTGTATCAGCACCTGCAACTTAATGCTTTTCATAGGTGGTATGTCCATGTTGTTAAATTATGTTATCAAATTCCCTCTGATCTTTGTAGATTATGCTTTAATTTCCTATTCTGTCACTTATCAAAATTGTCTATTTCATGCTATTTGGTTATAGGAAATACTAACCTAGTAAAATGCAATACTTAAAAGTAAGATGGGCTTGTGATAAAAGCCACATGAAACAGGTGTCACCTTCAAGTTTATAAACATCTCATGTTCTGGTATAATTTGGTTTATTCCCAGGACCTGTGGGAAAAATAGTGATATAAACATTTTTCTGCCCCTTAACATAGTCCTAGATTTCCAATCTTTGGCTTATTTTATCTAAATTGATTGGAACCCAGTCATTCCTCAGACTCTCAAAAATCTAGATGTGGAAATTATTGTAAATTCAAAGCAAACTCAGGGCGCCTGGGTGGCTTAGTCGGTTAAGCATCTGCCTTTAGTTCAGGTCATGATCCCAGGGTCCTGGGATCGAGGCCCCCATCAGGCTCCCTGCTCAGCAGGGAGCCTGCTTCTCCCTCTCCTGCTCCCCCTGCTTGAGCTCTCTCTCTCTGACAAATAAATAAAATCTTTAAAAACAAAACAAAAAAAAACCCAAGGTCTCTATTCCTCATACTTAGCATCAGCATACTCTCTATGTCCAAATCTTTCCTTTGGAAGTTAGAGCTTTAATGCTGTTAACAAGAGCAGTTTGCCTCTTCTGAAGAATCACAGAAACACAATCTAGTTTTGTACCCATGGCCTTTGGATTTTGATGCACATCGAATTTGATGCCAGGAGTTACACAGAAAAGTCAATAATGGTCCGTGGATCATTGCCTTGCTATGCTGCCGGGTGAATTAGTCTGCTGGTGTAATGTGCTCCAGCTTGTGTAATGGACCTATTTAGTAGCAAGACAACAGCCATGTGAAACACCTGGGTGGGCTTCCAGGGTACTTTCAAGTGGATTAGATTTCAGTTATCTAATGTGAGGTCATGAAGGCTTGGACAGCTGGGGCCAGTTCCACATCATGAGTAGACTATGACCCCTGCCTACTGGACGCATAAGGTAAAAGGTGCTTGGGGTCAAAGCCGACCCCTGGGCTCCAGGAGTGGCTATGGGTCAGCACATGAAGTCTCAAGCACCAGTTACAAATGTTGGAAAAGTCTCCATGCAGGACAGGGAGAGAGTCACATTTTCCTTTGGCACTTTCATTAGATACCTTCCTTGCCAGGAAAGCCTGGTTTCTGTGTTTGCTGGATTGAACTTCAATCGATTGATTCTTGTTTAGAATTTTAAGTGCTGTTATACAGAAACTATGCCTTCCCTATCAGAAGTCAGGGCCCGAGAGGCATTAAGTTCCTTTGGTGCCTCACAAAATACAGCATTTGGGGCACACAGGCATTGGCATAAGAACCATCTTTTGAGTGTTCCTAGGAGATAACGGTGGCTTCATAATGCTCCACTTCTTCCAGTCCTGCCAGGGACTTTGAACGATCCAATAAAATGTAATGATCAAAGGTTTCAAATGCAGCTGATAAGTCATATAGATTTGTGCCCAGGATGCCTTAAATTGACTTGTGGATGTTTCTCATCTATCATGAAGGACTTGGTGATTTGAATTTAGTACTTTGATGTTGCCAGTAATTGTTTGCAACTGCAGCTGAATGGCCTGAAGGCATTGCTGATTTCTCCCTTTCTCATCTTGCAAAGAGCTAGTGAAGTAGTCTTTCAGAGCCTGTTCTCAACTCAGTGGTAACTGTGGCCTAAAATTTAGGACAAAAGAAAGGTTCCACAAACACTTGGAATAGACCAACATTATTGTCCAATGAAACATCCCCAGTGTGTTCCACGCTGAATCAAACCAGCCTCCCAAGTCCAAAGGCATTCCACTGGACACATGCTAAGATTCACTTACTAAAGAAACCATTGGGATATCTCCACTTATTCTTTTAGTAAACATTTTTCATATATTAATCTGCAGATGTCTTTCGAAAATGTATTTAAGCCAATTTCTCAACACTTGAGAACAGTGTTTTGGATTGTCCCCTTTTGGAGGCCTCACTGCTGTTTGAATTAGATTAAATGAAAACTCCCCCATTTGTCTCCTCAACCATTTGCTCCTCCATTCAAGGAACAGGGGCTCCTGTGAGACCCAGTCGGTTGAGCGTCCGTCTCTTGATTTCAGCTCAAGTCATGATCTCAGGGTTGTGACATCGAGCCCCATGTTGGGCTGTGTGTTAAGCATGGAGCCTGCTTGGGATTCTCTCTCTCCCTCTCCCACTGCCCCTCCCCTATTTTTTGGCTGAGCAGATAGTAGCAGTGTCCATGCATGGGTGTCCATGTTTAGTCTCTCAAATCTGCCTACTGTAAATATTATAAATATCTTAATCACTATTTCATACCAATTTATCAATTTGTAGATCTTCTGCATTTCAAAATTCTTTTTAAAAACTCCCCTAGGGGCACTTGGGTGGCTTAGTTGGTGGAGCATCTGACTCTTGGTTTCAGCTCAGGTCATGATCTCGGGGTTTTGAGTCGGGCTACATGCTCAGCAGGGAGTGAGCTTGAGGGTCTCTCCCTCTGCCCCTCCCCCACTCTTGCTCTCTTTCTCTCTCTCTCTCTCTAATAAATAAATCTTAAACCAATAAAAAATTTAAAATAAAATAAAAATAAAATAAAATAAAATAAAAATAAAAGCTCCTCCAAAGGTTATTTTCAAGTAAACTCAACTGTTATCCTTCTAGATATTCCATGGTTGTCATAAATCTTCTGAATATTGATTAACCTCATAAATATCTAGGAGGTAAGATGGTAAACTCTGGAAAACTGAAAGATCAACCGACCGGGCAATGGCCTCCTTCATAAACCACAGTAACTGACAAGACTGTAGTCAATATTTCAGAGCCTCTACTGTGGTTGTTTAACACTGGTGTTGATGTCACTTTTATGCTCATTTATCATTAAGTTACAAGGGTGATAACATATGCCGCATTAGTGTGACTAGTGTTTGTTTTAAAATAAATGTTGATGATGAAGAAAAAAGTGTTAGGTAGTGGGAAACAAACCTGACAGGAGCAATTTATTTACATATTAGGGGCAGAGAGCACGCTCACACATACACACACAAAATTCTCTTGTCCGGGGGACTTCAGAGTCCAAAGACTTCTGAATTTAGAGGTTGCTCTTTGTTCCCCTAGCTCTGCTTAGTTCAATTCAGCATGCATCCATTAATTGCGCACTCTGTCAGGGGTCCTAAGTGATTGACTGAGGTGAGGGACTTGCCTTTAGGAGCTTATAGTGTAATGTTCCCTTACCTATTCCCTCCCTGTCTCTTGTTCATAGTCTTGCTTAAGCACTTGCTCTATCCTTATCTTAAATGTATGTACTTATTTGTGTACGGGTTTAGTGTTACCCGTCTTCAGCTTTCTACAAGCTCTATAAGACGAAGACCTTTGTGTGTTGTGTGCTGATAATATCCAGAGTGCCTCGAAGATGGCCCAATTTATTCTGGGCATTCAGTGAATGTTAAATTGGTAAATTAAGGTGATACAACAAAAATACAGCTATAACTAGACACCTAAGACAAAGTGGGATGTGACCTACCCTAAAAAGGTGCAGGGCAGATCTGCATTTTGTAGGGTTCTCAGTGTACCACATCTGGGGAGATTGCTATGTAAGAAAAGGAACAGGGGCTCCTGTGTGGCCCAGTCGGTTGAGCATCCTACTCTTGATTTCAGCTCACGTCAGGATCTCAGGGTTGTGACATCGAGCCCCACGTTGGGCTCTATGTTAGGCATGGAGCCTGCTTGGGATTCTCTCTCTCCCTCTCACTGCCCCCTCGCCAGCCCCCTCTTTCCCTCTCTTAAAAAAAGGGGGGGGGATAAATTTTAAGTTAAAAAATATAAAAGATGCTTATTTAGAATGATTGAAAATCACAATTTACAAATTAATGTACTGCAGATGTCAGAAAATATGAAAAAACATTTAATGATATACTAGTTGATTACATATTAAAATGCCTGAAAATAGCTGTTACACTTTTTTCTTTATAATTTTTGACTACATGTTCTTCAATTACCTCTACATATGTAATATTTTTTATACATTGAATGAATGAGTGATTCAGTCTTTGCTATAGCATGGCTCTTCGAAATGCCATTTAAGTAATATTTGGAATGTATAAACAGGGAACTTTGCACATACATTCTTGTAATGTGTGAAACCACTACAGGTTAGCATCTCACTAGCATGGGAATTTTAATTCTATGCTGCATTTTCCATCTAGGAGAGAACTTTCTATTTGTCAAGGTATCAGTGAGAACTGAATTATTCAAATACTGGATTATATGCAATATTATACATCAGGTGAATGGAAGAATTTCCTGTAGACTAGCTTCTGGTTTTATGCATTTCATATCTTGTTTATCTTCCAGGACCCACATCTTTCTATGTGGGTACAAAAAGAACATAGTTATTTCCATATGTCAGCTGGTTCTCTACCTTTATGTCATGATGCTTGGGGAGCCAACACAGTGAGTAACAGGATTCTACTACCTATGTCCCCCACCAAGGAATAACTGTACACTATACACACCTCACTGCTAATAACGATACAAATATTGTCTGTGAACCATACAGATATAGTGTATTGTATTCACATGAGATGTACATCCAACTGCTTTCCCTTTAACTAGATCCCAGAAATGTCCTTGGCCACTCTAGGTTCATCTACCAGGAGGAGTCTTTAGAGTTGAAAGAGATAGAATTCACTTATTGCAATTAAACTATTATATAAAGTTTACAAGATCATACATCATGGTACTTAGGTTCCTCCTGGGATCTTGTGCAGGGCCCTGAAGTTATGCTTCCTTAGCTCTGGAGCAAATCTGTGTCTGGTATTCCAAAGAAGTAGAGGTTATTTATGATTTAAAGACTGGACTGACTTACAACTGATCCTATTAGAGAACAATAATTTAGAGGTTAGAACCAGTATGAACACTGAGTCTGCAGGGCATTTTTAGGCAATGGCAGGTGTTCCTCTTTGGCATGAACCATGTGGCAAAGAATGCAATGCACGATGTAATCAGAGAGGTAGGGAAGGGGAAACCAATGAGGTCCTTGAATACCTAAGAACATGAAATTGGAGGTCGACGTGCAAAGGTCAGTTTCCTTTCCTTCCACCTCTATGATTTAGGAGCTTTTATTTGGCTTTATTAATTTGGGTATCTTTATTTATTTATTTTAAGACTTTATTTGAGAGAAAGAGTACAAGCACAGGGGCTGCAGAGGGAGAGGGAGAAACAGACTCCCTACTGAGCAAGGTGCCTGAATCGGGACTCGATCCCAGGACCCTGGAATCATGACCAGAGCCGAAGGCAGACGCTTAACCGACTGAGCCACCCAGGCGTCCCTAATTCGGGTATCTTTAGCTGTGTTTGCTAATGCTTTGTTCCTTTTGACCTGCATACCTTTCAAAAATCAGGACCTTTGCTTGTGTTGAAAGTCCTCTATAGCTTGACATTGTTTGGGGTTTTTTTAAATATTTTAAATTTCACTCTAACTAAAATGACCACTTCTGTATTTCTTCCATCAGCATTGTGAAACACATACAGTGAGTTTTGTCCCTTTTTTACTTGCCAATGTTTTTAATATAATACTTGGGACCTAGTGCATATCTAGCACATGGCATTAACTGACTTTAAATAGCATGAGTACATCAATATTGTGAAGCAGTTTAAACAATATAAAAAATCAACTGGCTAAAATGTGAAAAATTCAGTATAAGAAAAAGCATGTGTCCTCAGAAATACAGCAATAATATACTGTGAGTTGAAGGCATAACTGCTTTCAGAAAAAAAGTATAATTTCCAGGCAAGGTCAGTTTAAAACCCCCTCACTTGTTTTTATAGCAGCAGCACTCCAATTTAAGCAGCTATCCAAGTAGCAAAACACTTTTTATCTTGTATGTGCCCATTGCTATCTGTTGTGTAGCTGGTAACTATTCTGTGAATTACTTGCATTTGTCCTTTCGTGTTTTTGAACAGGCATGGTTTTTACAACCCACAATGAAAGAAAAAAAAATGATACTGTTCATCAGCTTGAACTTCTTTGCTCCTTTTATGGCAATACTGGGAGTTACTTTCCTAAAGGAGTGATATTTAAGACTAAAGTATTTGGACAGCTACAGTTCTACTAAAATTCGAGGTGGTTTCTCTCGTGTGGTTTTTCCATCATGGTGTCTGAAAGCATGTCACAGCTGCCCCATTCATCACAGGCCAGGCGCCAAGGCTGGTCGAGCTCTCCTGTAGCGAAACTGGTCTCTTCTTGGTCCTCTGCCATAAACTGTGCCACTATTGATACTATTACCAGGTTTTTTTGTTTTTGTTTTTGTTTTTAAATGGGCCTCCAGATTTCAGTGCAACGGAGTTTGTTAGGTATTGGTTGAAAAGCCTTCTCTAGCACTCCCCCCCCCCAAAAGAAAGAAGTTTATCTTCTTTACAAATGATGTGCTACTTTCACTCATTTTTTTTTAATTGAGGTATTGACAGGATCAATAGGAGAAAGTACTGATAAGACATTTAAGCCATCTGCAAGAGAGATCATACACTCTGGGAGAGGGGCTGGTGTGCCGAGGCTGGTGGGTCAGCCATTTTGCCAGACATGCCCCTGTGCCTGTAGCTTAATGTTTGCCTTTTAGCTACTCATCCCCACCACCCTTGCCTTTTATCTGTACCTCTCTATCCAAATCTTTCTTTCTGCTGACCTCCTAGATGAAAGGAAGGGCCCCTGCATTGAAGAGCTGCCATTTCCCTTTCTCTCACACACTACTCATGGAGAGAATGTGACCCTAGAATAGAAAAATGTCAAGAGAATAAGACCGGAGTAAAAATCAAGTCCAAGAGACTTAGAAACTTAATTTCTCTGGGCTTCAATTTCCTAATTGGCTATATAAATCGTAAAACTGTCTCTTTGTAGATCTGGAATGGGACTTTGGTGCGGCTTATCCAACACGCTTACTTAGCTGATGAGGAGACACGTGAGACTCGGAGGTAGAACAGCTTCCTGGAAGTTACGTGCTGCCGGCGCCCCCTCTAGAAGGCACATCTCCTAACCCCAGTGTCTCTTCACCACATCTCAGGAGGACGTGTCCATATTTTAATGTCAAAATGATTCAATTAACATCAAATTTATTCAATGAGTGTTGAAGTACAGGATAATTGAAAGGCATTCCTCTACGTGCTGACTAGTACACACTCTATTAAGGAAAGTTACTATGGGAAACCAAGATGCAGTCCATGCCTACTGTTAATATTATTAATATACTATTAATATTGACTACCTGGAAAATGTGTCTTTTCCTATTTATCACTCTTTAAGTTTATAAGACTTTTAACCATTTGCAATTCATTTTTATCCTCCAAGTGAAATATTTACCAATTTAGGTGTCTTTCGATAGCTTTTACCCTTTTCATATTTATCTTGTTACCCTCAGTGTCAGTGGCATTGACAAGAGAGTATGTTTTCTTTCTTTAAACTGTCTGTTTTGGTGATTTGATAATTCAGTAACACAGAAGTAATCCCGTAGAGCAAAGGAAAATTGAAACTCTGAAAAGACCAGGTTTTATCCCCTCTCTGTACATGAACAGTTTATCTTGGAAACTCTGGTCCCCTTCTCCCTTCTCGCACCCCACCTTCCCTCTAGGTTTGCCTTTGTGGCTGTGTTAACCACATGGCATTCTAGATACCCTTTCTTTCTGAAGATTCGGTAAGAATGGAAAATTCTGTTTTTCTCATTGTTTTGCACATGATGCCATTGATACACCTGTACTGATTCCTCCTTTTTTTCTTTTATTTACCTCATCTTTATCTCTACTCGTTTGTTCTGGAAGCCAATATGATTTCTAATATAAACTTCATACTCATCTTTATGAATGCCCAACTGAACATCACTGTCTTGTTTTTCACACATTTCAAGACATCTTGGATTAAAAACAAATTCTAACCTCCAGTGGGCTGAAGCCAAGATTCGTGGGTTTGTTCGTTTGTTTGTTTTTTCTGAAACAGACCATAACAGTTGCTGAAATATTCCTGTTGCTCTGTCTTCCCTAAGCAAGAAATATAAGAAAGGTTTTAGATATCTCTTTTATGCTTCTCATTTGCTTTGTATGTGTAATCATTGCTCAATTCTCCCATGTCTTCTCCTAGGTAACCATTCCATTTCTGCCTGAGACTGCTGAGTTTCTATCCATTTCCCTCACAGAGCCCTTCAGGTCTCTCTGTGCTTGAGTCCACCAGCTTCTTACAGAATGCCTTTTTGGCACATGAGCTGGGACGCCCTTGAGCTCTTCAGGTATCAGTTGCCCTAGAATGAATAGCACCAATATTGTTGACAATCTAGCCTTTTGGTTTTGCTGAGGAGAATCATTAACCATTTTTAGATAAATCTCTACTCTTACCAGATACTTCAGAGCATGTACCTTTGTGATGTTTGGTATGGGATTTAAGTTTTTTTTCCTCTGCCCACCAAAGCATCATGTGGATGATTCTTCGGGGCTTTGGTTTCAGTCTCTATAACTGCCTATCTTTCTAAGATGTCTTTCAAAATCTTGGGGCACCCAGTGGCTCAGTCAGTTAAGGGCCTGCCTTCAGCTCAGGTCATGATCCCAGGGTCCTGGGATTGAGCCCTGCATTGGGCTCCCTGGTCAGTGGGGAGTCTGCTTCTCCCTCTCCCTCTACCATTCCCCTCGTATGTGCTCTCTCTTTCTCCCTCTGCAAATAAATAAAAAGAAAACCTTTTTTTAAAAAAAGATGTCATTCAAAATCTCCCAAACAGAATTTTATGTATAACACATCATCTGTCATTTAAGCTAATCCCCCCAAACACATCCTCCAAATGTAGAAAAAAATCCATCCAGGGATGTGTGTGTGTGTGTGTGTGTGTGTGTGTGTGTGTGTGTGAGAGAGAGAGAGAGAGAGACAGAGACAGATTATAACAAAGAGACAGAAACTTACATAGATAACTTGAATTTGTGTTGGCCTTTATATCTTGCATGGTTTGTTAATGTACCCATTTGATCCTTTTAACTAGCTGCTGCCTCTTCAGAACTCTTTTCCCCAAAATGAAGTAGGTGATCCTCCTCTGGTTCCCCTTATTTACATTTATAATGACATTGGACAAGTAACTGTACCCCTTTGAATTCTAGTTTTGCCATCATTAAAATGGTGATGCTTGAGCAGTGGGAGATGAGCCATCGTTATAGACACCCAGGAACTGACTCTGGTGCTGGTTGGCACAAGGCCTGGAGAACCTGATGAGTCTAGGCACCTTCGTAAGGGAAGTACAGTCAGTGTGTGAATAATTTTGTCCTGAGTGTAACATAAGCCCTGGGCATGCATGAACAGGATTCCAGAAAGAATTTAGACTTCCCTGTTAAGGCAAGCCCCTATGGTCAAGGACAGAGTCACGGTAGCTACACACTTGATCAGGAACTCTTCTGCTTGGAGGGATACTGCTTCTCTTTGGTGTTCTTTGGCTTTCATTAAGTTTCTGTGCATCTGCCTAAATAAAATGGGACTCGATCCAGTCTACAGTGTGCATGTTCCCTGAGAAGGGTTCAATAATCCTTATATAACCCCACTGGAACAGTGCACTGATATCTACCCGTGTGCAAATTGTTCTTCGTCCTCACATCCTCTTTTTAAAAAGGAAGCCTAAGTAAGCACCATCACTCCTCATCTTAATATCAGCCATCCCTTGTATAGCTCCTGATACGTAATGAGGCCTCAGATGGTTAGCCATGTGGAAAAATGTAATGCAGTTGTGTAAGATTTTATGCTTTAAGGTACATAACGTTTCTTATTTTATTTGAGCTTTGCTGCCAGTAGCTTTTAAACTCTGATTCTGAGGAATACTGCTATTCTCTCTCTTTTTTATTTATTTATTTGACACACAGAGAGAGATCAGATCACAAGTAGGCAGAGAGGCAGGCAGAGAGAGAGGAGGAAGCAGGCTCCCTGCCGAGCAGCGAGCCCAAAGCGGGGCTCCATCCCAGGACCCTGAGATCATGACCTGAGCCGAAGGCAGAGGCTTTAACCCACTGAGCCACCCAGGCGCCCTACTGCTATTCTCTTGAGCTGAACTGAGGACTTTTGCCTCTAAAATCTAATAATAAGAGTCTTTTCTTAATTAACTAAAAAATACCAATGAATAATGGGTTATTTTTTCCATTTTCAACTCCCTCCCCACACCATCATTCTCTTTTCTGAAAAGCCTTGATTTCTATAGTAAGTCTATACCTGGTTCAGCACAGGATTATGTTTTCCTATTTTAATTTACATATTTCTTTTTTAAATTTTATTTATTAGGGGGAGGGGGGGTGGAGAGCAGAAGCAGGGTGGGTGGAGCAGAGGTAGAGGGAGAAGAAGACTCCCCGCTGAGCAGAGAGCCCGATGCAGGGCTTGATCCCAGGACCCCGGGATCATAACCTGAGCCAAAGGCAGATGCTTAACCAACTGAGCCACTCAGGTGCCCTTATTTACATACTATTTCATGAAAATTAGGTGTTCATCTTTTTGAACAGATAACACTGTTCACAACAAGAATGAGTGCTATTAAGTCCTTTTTATGGCGGGGTGCAGGATTTCCTGCATGAAAATTGCAGACTGCACAGTTCCATGTCCCGTGCATGCCTTCATTTATTTCAGCCTTCTATCAACATGATGATGTATTTTTATCACCAGGTTTTAAATGATGAGACTTTGTCACCAAGCAGCCCAGTGTCACAGAGCTGGAAGAGGTGAATCTTAGTCTTCATGACTCCAAAACCCATGGTCCTCTCACTGTATGGACACATGATAGTTTTCAGAGTCTGATCTTATTGTTAGGTTATAGGCTCCTTCACTGTGGAGGTTATGTTTTATTTACTTTTTCCCTCCCACAGAAAATTCTATAAAACCGGATGTGGTTGTCTCCCTTTCATTTTGGTTAGTGGTGCTTGCAAGGTGGGCCTTCTACTCTATTACGTATATACAGGGATTTCCCCCAGATCATCTCCAGGACTTGGAATTACTTGTCTTCTGTTCTATAGTAGGATGCATCTGTCTGTGTTTAAGTTATAACTCAGTCTGTTCTTGGCAGGTACCTTCAAATGAGGCTTGGCAATTAAAAAAAATATATATCAAATGAATTTTAAATTGCCAAAGAAAAGGTTATTTAAAACTATCTGAGATAGCAGTTCATATTTAAATATGCTCATTATTAATTCCAGCATGAAATGATTTATGCTTGTTATTAACACATTAAGACCGCCAAAGGAAAATTAGAAGGTGACTCAACAGGAGACATTCACATGTGGAATCCAGAAAAAGTAGAGAACGAAACTTATTCCAGATGAGTTGGGAGTATGTTTAAGGTCTACCCACCTTCGTTTGTTTTTTTGTTAATGTTCCAAATAGTAGGTACACTGGTACAAATCTGAACTGTGTTGTCCCAGGAGACACACACCATAATAGTATGGCCTATTGATTGAATGCACCAACTCAAATTCATATTGTCATAGAATTATGTCTTAAATAATTTAGCATTTTGTTATTAAAACAGTAGATGTTGATGGTAGGTGAAGAGTCATAACCATGTCCTTAGAGGAAGAAAATTATCTAGCGTGGCTTTAAGAATATTTATATTATCCAGGAAAAGTAACAGGTTTCTCTCTCTCTCTCTCTCTCTCTCTCTCTCTCTCACACACACACACACACACACACACACGTATATTCTGTATATATTCATATATATGTATATGACTCAACTGAAAAAAACAGTACAGTTGTCAATCACTAAAATTTCCATTTCTGTGCCTCTAAATCAACTTATTTTTGGACCTTGGTGTCCCATGCTGGGTTTATTTGCTTTTAATTTGTTTGTTTTTAGATCACTGGCATGCAATGTCCTGGTCTGGGTTAAATGTTTAGAAACTAACTGGAGTTTCATAGAGTTTCCCCCCATTCTCCTCTTAATTTTTAGGATAATAGATTGCTTCTGAGGGTATCAGATTTAGACCGATTTGTTCACTTTATGTTAATGGTAATCCAGATTACCTGAATCAGGGGAAATATTGGTACAGGACTGGGACACTATTTTCTTGAGATTTTTATGGTATTTTCTCTCTTACTTTCTTTTATTGTCTCATTTAAGAGAGTTGGCAGCCATACAACTGTTGCCGTGTCACTTGCTTAGGAAATTTTTAGATGGAAATGGAGGAATTAGGGAATAATGTAGTGAAATGTTTATTAATAAAAAAGAAATAATGGGCTGTAAACTTGGGCTTTATAATACCTTTTGGTTAGTGTTTCATCCCCAGTAACATGTTAATTTCCTATTATAAAAGAAGTTATTTTTTAAAAAGCAACAAGGATAAAAAGAGTCTGACCAAAGTTGGAAGGTATTAGCATCTATGTTTTGTACACAGAATAAAAATGTCAGAGCACATATAAAAATCAGATTTGTAAATAACTTCAAAATGGATTCACTTTTTGTAACTATACCATATAAAATGAAATATGAAAAAATATTTTTCTAAGCAGCAGTAGCTCGAGAGAGTTGGGGAAGATTTTGTAGAATATTGATAAATGGAGAATTACATTTCTACTGCTTTCCATTTTTTCCTCAAAGCATCCAAATAAAAAGTTAATTTTTACAAGAGAGCAACTTTTAGACCACAAAAGAACTTTTTTGAGAGTTTCCTCTACAGTGGCCAATTTTGTATGAAGCAAATTAATTTAGGCCTAGTTGTAGGCAGACTAGTTAGGTCGCTAGCTCTGTTAAGGTTGAATTTCACTTGAACTTTCTAATAGTATGATCTTTTCTCAGAATTTAATAACTGGCTCAAATAATAGTGGAAGCTTTCATTAAATTAAAAAGAAATCAAGATATATATTTTAGAAGAACTAACTTATCTTCCTTATCAGTTTTATCGACTTTGGGAGAAAAGAAAGAGAATGGAACCAATCTCTTTCTGTACTTAAATAGACATTAGTGCTATAACCCCAGCAAATAATATATTTCAATGTATATCGTCATTCAAAAGATTTGGGAAGCACCAAATGGCAGCAATAACTATACTTCTAGCTCTACTGAATTGCAAATTGCACTGACTGGGTGAACCTCTTCACTTGTCTGCTGGATAATCATTCTTTTTAATACTCAGATACATCCTCTAGATCTGTTTCAGTTGCACACTGCCAACTTCTGCATTGCCTAATGGTTTTTGGTTAAGTACAATGACTTGTTTTGAAATGCAAGTGGGGAAAGATGAGAGTTGCAAGATTTTGTTTCCATGTGTCAGTCTGTAAATAGATGACAAAAGATCATTAAATGGATTAATTTACAAGCATCCTTAGAAATAGAATGTTTTTACATAAAAGCATGTTGTAAACCTTTTTAATTAAATTGCTTTGTACCCTCCACTCTCTCCTCCCCAGGGTTCCGTTGACCTCTCACCTCTTATTTTGTCCTACAGGCACTCCGCTGCTGGTGAGGAGAAGCAGTGACCCAGCGCCAGGCCCACCTGCTGATGCCCAGCCGAGTGCTTCACACCCCAGTGGCCAGAGTCTGAAACCTGTTATTCTAGTAGGTGTCCTGCTGTTTGCCTTTCTAATGAAAGATCAAAGTGCCTTACCAATAGACTAACTGGGACTTTGCAGTCTTAAGTAAGTTGATCATTGGAGACCGTTTGGCAGGACATACAGTATTAGTAATAGCTACTATGAGCTATCACTGGAGCTTCTAGTCATTTACATAGCACCGATTAGGTGTCAAGGACTCTTTCAAGTGCTTTACACTATGTCATTTAAGTTCCACATCAAAGTGAACACCAATTTTTGCCTCCATTTTACTGATAATGCCATTGAGGCAGAGGAAGGTTTAGTAATTTGTCTAAGGTCACAACTAGTAAGGGACAGTCAAGAAGTGAACCCAGGTGGTTTGGCTCCAAAGTCCATGCTCTTCACCAGCACACCACACTGTTGAATTTCCTCTATCCTCCTGCTTTGTAATGCCCAAGGATATCACTTTATGTTTCCAGAATGTTTCCAGAAGAAAAATGTGTGTGTGTGTGTGTGTGTGTGTGTGTGTGTGTGTATGTGTGTGTGTTATGATCCTGTTCATTTTTTCCTATGTATCTTAACTCATGGACTACTTAGACCTGCATTGTCCAGTATTATACTACTGGCCACGTGTGGTTATTGAGCACTAGAAATGTAATTTGAGTGAAACATACATAATGGATTTTAAAGATTGAGTTATAAAAAAAAGAGTAATGTGAAAGAGCTCATTAATAATTATTATATTGACTACACATTGAAATAACACTATGGTATATTAGGTTGAGTAAAATATATTATCAAAATTATTTTCACCTATTTCTTTTTAAAGCATGGCTACTAGAAAATTTAAAATTAGATCTATGGTTCACATTCTGTTTCCATTGGACAGAACAGCTCTAGACAGAAGTAAAATTGGATCTAGCATTAATGAAATGGTTTGAGACCCTTGGGAGAAGTTCTTTGAGTTGCACATCATCTCTGGGGTAACAGTATGATTAGATTTGCCTGGGGCAGTCCTAGTTCTTGCCTCTTGTTCTGGCATAATTATTAATAGTGTCCCCACTAACTCTCAGAGGTGTCCATGTGTGGATGATGAATTATGTGGCACCCTACATATAGCCCCATAGTCACTTTCATTGTTTGCTCAGTGATAAGAGGAGCGGCCTTTCAAGGAAACCATGGGAACACAACCACAACTCTCACATCCGAGCACATTGCGGAGGGGGTTTTGTGTGGCCAGCCCCTGAGCCCAGGGACTACAGAATTGGAGACTGAAGATTCCTTCCCATCTCTCAGATTCCATAGTTCCACTTGGTGCTTCCTCTCCAACTTCAGCTGCACCATATTTGATGCCCATGAATTAATAAGTGATGATGAATTTAGGGAGTATGTGATAATTCAGCCATGGTGCAACTAACATGAACAATAATTGCTTAAAAAGCTCTGTTCAATGACATTGCATTTCAATATCCAAAGGAAGAAAAATAATCAAAATTTCCAGCTCTCGAACAGAGTGTTCACGTGTAAGTAATTCACAGATGGCAAAGCCCCAAGTGGGTTATGTTCAATCATTCCCAAGAAATGAAACTTACTTATAACCCACAGCTTAAAAAGCTGTAAGGATGAATATTTGACACATTTGATTATGTTGAAATATTGCCTTTAAAACCACAGTTGATGACTGTTATTTTTACTTGCACTTCATCAGGCTTATTATAGCAGGAAGAACTTTCTTTGATGCCCAGAGATGCATGTTTGTGAGAAGTTGGAGAAGTTGCACTTGTTTTCTGGCTGGTTTAATTATAACAGACTGGTTATTTAAGATGTATACCCTCAGATAAGGTGAAGTTTTAAAAAGCATTTAAATTAGGAAAATCAAATTCTCTACAAGCCTCAAATTCTGTGTATTGAAAAGCCACCAAACCTCACTCTTAGTTACTTAGGGTGCCACTGGCTAAACAGCATGGAAATTTATTTTCTTTCTTCGTCTTTTCATGAACCCATCGGTTAATCAGAATAGCATAATTATTAATGTGCAAATCGTAATGACTATTTATCTTTCAAGGCAATAGAAAATCCAATTCTACTGACTGCTTTTGAATTAAAGAAAGAGAATCCTGGGGGCAAGATGTAATAGTGGGAGTCTGCTTATAAGATGTCTTACCTCCCTTGCCTTGATTGTAACCTGGTGTTCTTGGCTTAAGGGCATGCCATAAAACCAGGTTCTTGAAATTGATGTTCCCGAATTTGTGGGTGGAAGAGAACTCTAAACCAGATGTGATTTTTTTCTTAATATCCGGTTAACTACTATGGTTGTTTTGTGCTTTAATGACTGTTTATAGTTTCACATTTAACCCCTGAAGCAAAAAGATCCTGCAGGGCGAGTAAATTAAAAAGTGGATTCCTGAAAATTATAATGCTGTGGTTGTTCTCTGATAGTAAATGACTTTGTTCTAAAACAGTTACTTCTCTTGCACCACCAAAATAACTTAAGAAAATACTGGTCTGTCTTTTAAAAAGTTCACATCCACAACATAGACATTTTCTTTTTTAAAAATAACATGACAGTACTGGGGTTATTATGTTGGGAGTCCATGGGTGAGTTTCAGAGGGTCTGCTAACTCTGAGGTTTTATGCTGTGGACCGTTGCATGTGCATGCATTTCTAGTGAAGGAGAGTCTCTTTCTTTTTTTCTTTCTTTCTTTCTTTCTTTCTTTCTTTCTTTCTTTCTTTCTTTCTTTCTTTCTTTCTTTCTTTTCTTTTCTTTTCTTTTTTTTTTGAGACTCTCTCACATCTTATCAAATTTTAAAAAGGAAAAAATGATCAAGAACTACTTGTTTGCAGGTTTAGGATGAAACAACATGGGAAAGCCATCAATTCTCAGAATTTGATGAATGATAGAGATTAAGAAGTGTGGTGGGAATTGACACCACCCCCCAAATATTAAATAATTAAGACTATTTCATCTTATTATCACCTCGACTGCCAACATATAGGATATAAATTCAAGATGTAAGGATGAATAGAAGTTTTTGAATTGCTGCATTGAGAGGTCAGCAACCTGATCTCAGCAAGAGTAGGATTGGAGGTAAAGGGAAGACACCCTGGGGAGAAGTGTTTCCAGTGGTCTTGCATGTTAAGGGAGATGAGATGGTTCTTTGTAATTTTTCCTATTTTATCAGCAAAGATAGTGTCAGGTAGCTTCAAGTGGAAGGAAGTATTTCCAGTGCATAGGGGCATTCTCTTTGTGTTTTGCAGATAATGTGATGGAGCATTGATTTGAGAAATTTTCCTTTGTGTATCATGTATATTGAAATCATCCTTAATGCTGATCTTGGCTTAAACATTTTCACATCCATGAAAGAAATTATTGAAATATTACAGAAAAATTTAAGTAGCTTGGCTTTTAGGGTTAAAATCATCAAATTGTCACTGAGAGATGTGAGAAGACTTTTGGTTGTGGGTTGCTGACTGTTGAAACTCCACACAGAAACTTAACAAACATTTTGAATAACCAAATCATGTTTTTCTTTCCATTAGATATACAATTAAGTGGCTGTAGAAACATTGAAATAAATTAATTGTTGTAGACAGTGATGTAGATTGGAAGCAAGGCTCTAGTCACTGTCTCTCAATGAGGAGAGATGGACACCAATGAGCAAAAGGGAGGGAGAAATCGCATGTAATATATAACTGTGTTATTTAGAGATACTGAAGCCTACAAAAGGTTTTTCTTTTTTTCCCCCTTCCTGACACGGTGATTTAATAATAGTCCTGGTGTTTGTAACTCCAGCTGTTCACGCTGTGTGCTGATAAGACCAAAGCTTGGAGACACATTGCAACGATGGTTTTCATATGGCTTTGTTTTCAAGAGATAAAGCTGCCATCCAATATTTCATGGGGCCAAATGTTTACTTAGTTTGGCAAGTTTAGGCAGCTTAATTTCTGAAGCAGTTATAAGACTTGAGTTCCAGGTGGGGAAAATCCAGAAGCCTAATTTATTCTGCAACAGAATTTTTCACCAAATCTTACAGAAGTCGGTAAAAAAAAATTTGGATTGTCTGAATGCCTGTACCATGACTAATAAAGGAACCCAGGAAATGTGACTTCTGTTTGGGTGTGTGCTCCCCGAGCATTCTTCTTGGGTCCAGTCCAGAACTGAAAGTCTAAGAGAAGGACTGCTATTCAGAGGTTAATTTCAGAAATTAAAACAAACAAACAAACAAAAAACCCATGACAGGTCATCTTTTGCTGTTTAAATTGTTCTCGTGTAATGAAGATTGAATGGGGACACCTGGGTGGCTCAGTCAGTTAAGGGTTCAACTAGATTTCAGCTCAGGTCATGATCCCAGGGTAGTGAGATCAGCCCTGCTTGGGTGCTGTCTCTCTCTCTCTCAATCTCTCTCTCTCTCTCTCAGGAAAGAAGGAAGGAAGATCTTGAAAAGAAAAAAAAAAAAGAAAAGAAAGAGATAAAACTGAATGAGTTTTGCTTTCATGTAAACATAAATTGACTATTCCTTTAGATGCCCCAGACCTCTGCCCTGTGCCATCTGGAAAACATGAGTTATGGTCCTTGTCCTTAGGAAACTTACAGCCTGGTTATGATGACCAAATTTAAAGCCATTAAACAACCCTAGCAATGCACAGGCAGGTATCAAATGATCAAATAATACATTTTAAGGATCAGAATTCGTGTCCTTTGCCTTTAGTTTGCACTCTGCTCAGCCTCCCATGCCCCGCAAGGGAATTCCCATGCTCAGAATCTCTGTTAGCTCTTATCCCACCCAAATGTAACTGCTTTTTTACATGTCTGCTACAAGGTGGAGCTCCTCAGAAGCGTGAGTCAATATATTCATTTTTTTTATCCAAGCCCCCGACACCTGACACATAAATATATGACTAGATGATTAAAACTCTTACTTCTGAGATGGACAGAATTAATTTGACAACTTTTAACACATCTTGTAGAGATGTGCATGCTTGTGAGGATGTGTATTATAGATATGAATGAATGTATGAATTAGAATGTGAAAATCATGAAATTACCTGTTCAACATACTGCTGTGCTCCCTAAATAGCTTTAGTTTAGAATTTTCTGCTTTAGGACAACGTGTTACCTGTTGTTGACAAGGGGAGAGAGATATTTAAACGCAAATTCTCCACTTGGAATCAAAATGTGGGTTGATGGCTCAGGTCAGCAGTTTCAATTGTGAGAATCACTTCCTCTCTTTACACTTCTAGCAGTGATTTCACATAGAAATTGGCTCTGAGAAAGAACAGAAGTTATAAGAAGACAACAAACTTTGATCCTTCTAGATGTGAACATCATAAAGCCTAACTTTGTTTATACCCTTGATATATGAACAGAGAATAGAAATTAATATGCATGTAAGGGAGTCAATTATCTGAGCTCTACGTCTTTGCCAACAAAACTGAGTTCTAGAATCCAAAAGTTCATGATCTTGGCCGTTACAGCTTTGTAATTTCCTAATAACTGTGTACAAAGAATTTAGAAAATCCTTGATTAGATTGGAAATGTCTGGACAGCATCCCTCTCGTATGCCTACCATATCTGCAGACTTCCCTTCAAAATCCTCCTCCTATTCCATCTTCTTTCTTTTTTCTTTAAGATTTTATTTATTTATTTGACACAGATAGAGATCACAAGTAGGCAGAGAGGCAGGCAGAGAGAGGGGTGGGGGAAGCAGGCTTTCCGCTGAGCAGAGAGCCCGATGCGGGCCTCGATCCCAGGACCCTGAGATCATGACCTGAGCTGAAGGCAGAGGCATTAACCCACTGAGCCACCCAGGCACCCCTATTCCGTCTTCTTTAAGAGGTTCTTCTGGTTTCAAGTGATTTGGAAAAAAAATTTTTTTTTTTTAAATCCTGGTATGTGAATTAATTCAAGGGTATGGGACATTTACAAGGTGTTTCTTGGTGAAAACACTAATGAACATCTTGTGTGAGCAGTGTGGGCAAATGTAATTTGACAGTGTTGTTTAAAATTTGGTAAAGGTGATGTTTAAAGTAGCTTTATTCTAAAGGTCAGGATCCTGTGTTCTGATTGCAGCAATAACTCGGTGATCCTAGGTAAATTTTTTAAATTGTGTGTGAGTTCCTCAAATTTCATGTAACTCAAAGGAAATAATAAATAGAAATCGTATATGAACTTCTATTGCTCTTAAGAACTGAAATATCCAGACTAACAACTTCAGGGTTCCAGATGTAAATTAAATTGCTGGGTATGAATTCAACTTTAAATTTTGTTTTAATACTTTAATATTTATAATTGTTCATGGAATGAGGTTGTATTTCTATCCAAAACACCAGACTTTATTTTTATTGCTCAGGGTAATAATATTAAGGGGTGTGTGTGTGTGTATTTAAAAGGCCAAATACACACACAAAGACAGGAGCATGAAGACATACACCCATTTCAATTCTGTAGAAGAGAGCACAACTTAAATCTGAAGGTTCAAGTACAAGTAGATCATGTTGCTTTCAAGTGAAAGCTGAAGGGTATGGACAATATCTATGTCTCTGTGTTCTGATACACTTTCCACATTATGAACATTTACTGAAAAATGAAGGCATGGAAGGAAAGGGTTCATGGGGTTCATCTTGGGAAGATGCAAAACGATTGCTATTGAGAGGAAAAGATTCTGTTTTTTTTCCTTGCGCTTGGTGTGATTCTTAGAAATCTCTTCTGATGGGGGATTTTTTTCTAACAACATAAACTCCTCTGAAGTGCAGGTTTCATTTTGGTCTTTCTTTTCAAACTTTAGTCATAGAATGACACTGTGCAGGCATTTAAAAGATTCCTCTCTTTCTCAGGAGGGTGGCCTCCTTCCTAATACCTCTGTACTTGAAAATAGAATTCTGATTTAGATGAATCACATTTTAAAAGTAGCTACTGTGTGTGTTTTACGCTTGTGGAAACATACAGCGTCCTCGTAAGCAGCATGTGAGCTTGTCACCATACAGCTTTTGATGTCTGATTAGATGATCATAGGGACATCTGGAATGAGTTAGTTTTGAAGTCACTGGTGTGAGGCACTAGAGAATCCAAAGCCTTCTGACAGACTTGAACCAGTAAAAACATTGCTACTTTTAGCAAATCTTTTTTAACTTGCAACTGGCTGATGATTTTCAGACTGACATTGCCCTGATGTTTTCCAACTGACTTCCCAGCCCTCTTTCCCTACAAATCTCCCTCCTTTCTAAGCAAAAAATGGGTAAATGGCATTTGTTGCAAAAATCATAAAGAATTATTCCCCTCTAAAAGGAGAAGGTAGATTCTTAAGCATCAGAAGTCAGAATGGATGGATTTGCTTCTAAAAAACCTGTGGTGTCTCCTTTTCCTGTGCCTTTAATTTCACTGTTGTGTCAACTACCCACGCCTTCTTAATTTTTAAATAAAATGTATTTGGCAGTCAGCTGTGTTCTATGAAGATCCAAATATCAGTAAGTTTCCAAAGCATTTGATATTGCTATAGTGTGATTGCACATATCTAGAACACCTATTGAATGTTCACACATTTATCGAGTCAAAGTGTCATTTGAGGGGCACCTCTGTGGCTCAGTCAGTTAAGCGTCTGCCTTTGGCTCAGGTCGTGATCCCAGGGTTCTGGGATGGAGCTCCACATCTTGCTCCCTGCTTAGCAGGTAGTCTGCTTCTCCCTCTCCCCCTGCTCGTTCTCCCTCTCTCCCCTCTTCCCTTGCTCACTCTCTCAAATATAAAATCGTTTTTTTAAATGTCATTTGAATAGTCTCATTATATATAGTCAGTCATTGCTTAGTTAAGGGTAGTTTCATTTGTCCAGTGGAGTTTTTACTAGTATGAGGTGGTTTCTTATTGTTTCATGAATGAAATGATTATATACCTATAAGTATATGAATCTGTTTACAAAATTTGACAGGTCACTCTCCTGCATTGAAACAGCTTACCATTTCCCATGCCTCCAGGATATATTTCAAATTTCTTGGTCTTGGTAGGACTTTTTTTTTTTATTGTGGTAAAATACATATAATATATTATCTACCATCTTAACCCTGTTTAAGTGTAAGTTAAGTGGCACTGGGTACATTCACAATATTGTGCAACCGTCTGCCGTCCATCTCCAGAACACTTCATCTTCTAAGACCAAAACTCTGTACCTATTAATCAGTAAAGAAGAATAAAGTTATTTTCTTTTTTAGCACAGTAAAATATACATAACATAAAATTTAGTCATTTTTCAGTATACCGCTCAGTGGCATTAAGGACATTCACTTCATTGTGCAGCTGTCAGCCACAATCCATCTCCAGAACATTCTTATCATTCCAAACTAATATTTTATACTCTATAAATAGTGACTCCCTGCTTCCTTCTACCCAAGCCCCTGGTAACCACTACTCTACGTTCTCTTTCTATAAATGTGACCATTCTAGTTATTTCATGTAAGTGGAATCAGGCAATATTTGTCCTTGGGTGGCTGGCTTATTTCACCTAGCATCATGCCCTCAAGGCTCATCCATGTTATAGCATGTGCCCTAATTTTCTTCACTTTAAGTACTGAATTATATTCCATTGTATGGATAGACTGCATTTTGCTTATCCATTCATTTGTCGCTAGATGCTTCTGTTGCCTTCATCTTCTAGCTATGGCGAATAATGCTTCTGTGAATGTGGGTGTAGAGATACCTTTCAGACCCTGCTTTCAGTTATTTTGGGTATTCACCTAGAAGTGGAATTGCTAAATCATATGGTTATTTTGAATTTTTTTGAGGAACTGCCATACCGTTTTCTACAGTAGCTATATGATTTTACCTCCTCACCAACAAGTGCACAAGGGTCCCCAGTCTCTCTGCATTCTAAGCTTGCTTTTTCTATTGTTCAGATAGTCTCCATCCTTATGGGTATGAACTGGCAAGTTAGAGTCTTGATTTGGATTTACTTAATGACTAGGGGTGTTGAGTATTTTTTCAGGTGCTTCTTGTCACTCATATACAGGTCTCTCCCACTATCAAAAGCAGAGTGTCCTGATGAAAAGTTTTTGTAAGCCAAAATGACATGGAGTTCAAAAGCAATTAGCTTTTAGGGGGAATGCTTTGAGCATTCTCACACCCAAAAAATAATGTCTCCTAGGCTTTTCTAATAACTTAGGACACATCTTGCTAATAGTTGCACAATATAAATCATGCTGAAGCACAGATACTCACAGACATAGTTGAAAGCTATATGCTTAGTTCCCAGGGAGGGGACTTGGTGGTGCCACTCTAGCTTCTTCGGGTGTATGCTGGCTGCAAAACAAATACTTAACACTATTTTCTCCCCTTTTTTATTTCATCAAAGCAAAAATCCTCTTTGGGTTTCTTTTGGTTAGTGAAAACAGGTACTAATGTAGACCTTCTGTAAAAGGAAAATGGTGTAACATGAACTTTCAAAAAGTGAGGGATACCTGTTATCTTCCTTGGAGAAACATTGATTCAATTTCTTTGCCCTTTTTTAAATTGGGTTGTTTGTTTTTGTTGAGTTTTAGGCATTCTCTATGTATTGTGGATATGAATCCTTATCATCTAGATGATTTGCAAGTGTTTTCTCCCATTCTGTAGATTGTCTTCTCACTCTGTTAACAGTTTCCTTTGATGCACAAACGTTTTTCATTTTTGTGAACTTGCTTTGTCTCCTTTGTTGCTCTTGTTGCATGTGTCTTTGTGTCATATTCAAGATATTGTCACCAACTCTAATGTTGTGAAGGCTTTGCCCTATGTTTTCTTCTAAGAGTTGTATAGTTTTAACTCTCATGTTTAGGTCTATGACTCACTTCGAGCTAATTTTTGTGTATATGGTGCTACGTAAAGGTCCAACTTCATTTTTTTTTTTTGCATGTAGATATCCAGTTTTTTCAGCAACATTTATTGAAAATACTGTTTTTACTCCATTAAATAGTCTTGGTACTCTTGGTGTCCAAACATATTTATTCACATTAGCAAGGGTTTACTTTTGGGTCCTTGGCACACATTTTACAACCTAACCCTTACCAATATGTTTAGCTTGTCTCTAGTCACACTGTGCACACTACACACACTGTGCACAGTTTCTCACATGCACAAAGAATGCTTCTATGTTTCTTTGCCCAGCTGATTTTTCTGTCAGGTGAATGGCAATTGTCATTCATCCCTCTTTCCCGTAGTAAAATGTCTAGTTTTCTTACAAACCCTAGTGTAATGGTCTCTTTATTTACTAATCCTTCCCTAGCCCCTTTCTGCTACAGAATTAACTACTTCCTATCCAATACACACTAGCATATCTTTATTATAATTCTATCTTGTGTTATAATTTCCCACATTTCATATCTCTTTACTAGACTCTGAGCTTCTAGTGGGTGGATCACATTTCCTCTACAGACCCAGAACATAGCATTGTGCCTAAAGAACAGGAGTTACTTATAAAACGTTTATATAAAGAATGCAATACATTTTCTGATCTCACAATAGCTTACTTAAACCATGAAGCAATTTAATTGCTGTTTTAATAGCATTAATCTGGATCCTAGGTCTGCCAACAGATGGCCACACAATAGTACCCAGGATGTCATAGAGTCAGGGACTTTCTTTGCTCAGTTTTAAGTTCATGTCAGATGTAGACACTTTATTATATATACTCAAACATATTATTTGATCCCAATACAATATGCAAGTTCAGCTTTATTCATTCTGTTGTGTAGGTGAAGAAGCTAAGGCTGAACAAATTAACTCATTTACTCTAGATCTAATTACTAAGTAGCAGTGCTAGCATTTTACTTCAAATGTGTCTTAATTCAGTATAGCCTCTTTTTATTCTGTCACTCAAATGTTAGCTTTGCAAGTGGCACCCTAGATAATACCTCTGTCCCATTGATACTGTCATTCTTCAGATGCTTTGGGCAATCTTCATTTGAAACTTCTTTCAAAGCCAGTTTACGAGCCTCTTCCTAAAAAGAAAAAAAAATAATAATTTCATTATCTTATGGCCACACTTTATTTTTCCACCAAAAATGGTCTCATTCTATTTGATGCCAAAGTGTATCTTGTTAAGTTGGTCTCAAATGACTTGGCTGTTTATACAATGTAGATATTCCTATGAAGCAGAAAGTTTTTCCATCACAAAAAATCTGATGCAAGCATTAAAAGCATTTATGAAAGAACAGATTCAGATGTGCTTAAAGTGGCAGAGTTTTATAGCCATTCTATTGTTTATCCAATTGTCTAGTGGTTAAAACAGCTAGGCTTATCCCTGACTCATCCATTGGCTCTTTGTCAAGTTAGGCAAATATAATTTTGTTCTCTGTCTGGAAGAAGAAGATTGTCTTCTATCTTGCTCACAATGGAATTGCAAGGTTAATGCTTTTTATCTTGAGTATAGCATTTAGCAGACTGTGGGTGCTTAATGTATGTTAATAATAGTGATAATAATGGATGTTGATAATTAAAGGTCTCTAATAATTACCAAATTTCTAATGTGTGTTAAATATAATTAAAGGGAAATGATTTAAATTAATATGCATGCACACAAAAACTAGAGCTAGCCACAGCTTTTATTTTTAGCTTCTTAACTAATGTCATAGTTGTGAATCCAGTATTAAGAATTTCAATTATGATGACACTTTCACTAGGGTCACGTCTGGAGAACCCATGCAGGGTCTGGAAATGAGGAAGGCATCTGTTTGAGTTGAAAAATATGACTATGGATGGGAAACCACAAGGAACTTTTGTGATTGGAGCTTGACCACATGAAATTGTGCGTTGGACATTATTATTATAATTTATCCCTGTAATACTGTTTGTGAGTTCTAGAAGAGAAAGTTACTTTTCTTGGAATCTGGGCAGCATCCCAGGAATGGGTAACAAAACACTTCTGCTTGGCTGCTTGGATGGTCTCTAGAAGACATAGAGGGAAGAGAGGAAGCAATAACATAAATAACTTTCCATGAAATTCAGCCTGGAAATTCATCCTTGGGATTCAAAGTAGTGTTATTTCATAAGGTACTAGGGTGGTAGGTGGGAGTGGTAGACCCCGAGAGGCCACAGGCTGCAGTGGTAACTTGTATTATTAATAACTTGTATTAAGCTTGACCACGTGGTTCAAATCTAGTTCTGCCACTGACTTGCTGGTTGATTTGTGTAGAGTATTTCCCTTCTTTTGGTCTCACTTTGTTCATCTATAAAATGGTTATGATAACAATATATACCTCATAGGGTTTTACTGAGAAATAAATGAGGGATTATTTGTAAAAAATCTCACAATGTATGGCAAGTACTATGTATGTGTTGTTGAATATATGTGCTGGAAGGATGGTAGGATAGGACACTATAGAAATAATTCTTTTTTTTTTTTTAAAGATTTTATTTATTTATTTCACAGAGGGAGAGAGATCACAAGGAGGCAGAGAGGCAGGCAGAGAGAGAGAGAGGGGGAAGCAAGCTCCTCGCTGAGCAGGGAGCCCGATGCGGGCCTCGATCCCAGGACTCTGAGATCATGACCTGAGCCGAAAGCAGAGGCTTTAACCCACTGAGCCACCCAGGCGCCCTATAGAAATAATTCTAAGAGTAATCTTTTTCCAAGATGTGATTTTGATCAGGTTCAGCTTTAAGGAAGGCACTTAGTGCACAGTGAGAAAAAAAATATTGATTTCAAAGTTGAACATTAAATGCATGTTGTGCCTTTTGCTTATCAAGATCCTTACAAGTTCTTTTCATTTGAAAACCAAACCAAAAAATAAAGTCCAGTTCTCAAGGCAGTGTTTCTCTGGATTTCCTTTGTTGATGTTAACTAGTTCTCGTCCTCCTAATCTTTTTTTTTTAATTGAAAACTTAAACTAGGAAAGGAGGGATTATTAAGAAACAGGGAAATTTCAAATGGTTCAACCTGTCATCCCTCTCCTGCAGTTTTCTGAAAGCCCCTGCCCTTCGGTGTTTCCCTGGTTTGCTCTTCCAGCCCCTCTATCTTGATTCACTTTGCCCACTTCTCTGTGTCACAGATACCTTCCCATTTGTTGAGACCGACCTCAACTGCCACTCTCTCTTTAAATCCTTTCCCCAAACCCTACTCTCTGGCAAAAGTTAGGTACCGCTTCAGCAATATTTTTTGAAGTAATGCATAATTTGGCATTTGCTGAGATCGCAATGGAAATATTAGAGGAAGCAGTATTTAATACAGGACCAAAATATCAGAAGCTAGACACAAGACATGGAGCGAGCACAGCATGGGCCCCTCTCGTGCCGTGCACTGGTCCCTACACAGGCACGTTCTGCTCTGGAGCCAATGATTCCCTCCTCAGTTCTTCCTGCTCTCTTCCTCCGCAGTGAGACTGGTTGACACTTCTGTCTTGAGCAGTGTCATGAACACTTACCTTTTTTTTTTTTTTTAAGATTTTTATTTATTTGACACAGAGAGAGAGAGATCACAAGTAGGCAGAGAGGCAGGCAGAGAGAGAGGAGGAAGCAGGCTCCCTGCTGAGCA
>LNAC01000216.1:1758936-1809338 GCA_002007465.1 Ailurus styani
AGAGCCCGATGCGGGCCTCGATCCCAGGACCCTGAGATCATGACCTGAGCTGAAGGCAGAGGCTTTAACCCACTGAGCCACCCAGGTGCCCAACACTTACCATTTTTATTTGTAAGTTTTCCTCCTCTGTCTGGAATGGAAGTGCACTAAGGTCAGAGAATGTGCTTTTTCGTCTGTAGCCTGACGCTTAGCCTATGGTAGATTATCGTATAACTGAATGAATGAATGATTGAGTGAATGAATGAAAGTGGATAAGCAAGTGACAAGAAAGAAGAAGTGAACAAAATATCAGTTTTTTATAGATTAATGTTTTTATGGAGAAAGGATTTTAAAGGTAATATTTAAGTAAAGAATAAAGTATTTTTAAGGTACGTGTAGTATATTTTTGTGTGTTCTGCATTCACTGTCAAGAGGTGAGCAAATGGACTTCATTCAGTGTGAAATTTATTTGTATCTTGTATCGATATCACAAAGGAAAACAGAGCAGACATAGACCTCAGAGTATTAGGTTATTTGTGTTTTTAGTAAAGTTCAAGCTCCATCTGTCCAAGTCACTTCCTAGCTTGTTTCATTGTAAATGTTCTGGCAGTGGTGGGGGAGGGGGTTTATTTGGAAAAGGTTAGAGTTGTCCAAGTCAAGCCTCTGCTCCAGGCTTTCTTAACAATTTGAAAATATGGAATTTAATTTAATTATCTGTGTATATTTGGGAGAGTAATCATAGAACTTACCAAAATAACCATTTAATGTCAAAATCTGAAATTTTCCTGATTTCTAAATTTCTTTTGATGAATAGCTGAACTAGAAATTAGAGGCTTTTTGCAAGTGTATTCTATTAAGCATATGAATATCAGAAAAACTTGGTTATGGGACCATATATATATTAACTGAATATCCATAAAGTATTTTTCATGAAATAACAAGTAGAATAAATGCTTCTTCTATTTTTTTTCTTTAGTTACCTTCAGTGCTTAGACATAAATGGTGAAACCATACGATAGCCATTCCTCGTATGACTTCACCCCACGTGGTGGAAACTCCTGAATGGAATGTTTTGTTTCGCATCTACCACACATACTTAAATTGATTTATCGCATCATGTAACCTAAAGCAATTTACCTTGGGGATTGCCAAACTGATTTTTGGTCTTAAAGTTCTTACTAATTTTCAAACTGGTGGGTCAACGATAATATGTAAAATTAAATATTTTAAAGCCATAAATCTAGGCATCAATTTCAGTAAAAATTCTTCTGGCTTAAAGAAAAATTTTGCGTAGTTTTAGGACCTTGAATGATTCTCAACTGTTATTATACCTGGAAACCATTACAGAAAATTAAGTCTTTGTAAAGGTTTCCTAATGGTTTCCCATTTTTGGCTATGTGTTTTCTGACCTCTTTCGTCCATAATCTTGGGTTGATTCTGCAAAATCATTCATAATGTCTTTCTTCGTTTAAGAAAGATTGTGCCAAGTACCGTGGCTTGTGCTGGGGATTAAAGCTGAATAAAACATGTGGTGCCTGGGTGGCTCAGTTGGGGGATCGTCCAACTCTTGATTTCAGCTCAGGTCATCAGCTCAGCATCATGAGATCGAGCCCGGCCTCAGCCTCTGTGCTGGGCATGTAACCTGCTTAAGATTCTCTCTCTCCCTCTCACTCTGTCCCTATCCCCACTCTCTCCCTTATAGAAGGAAAAAAAAAAAGCTGAATAAAGCTAAATCAAACTCCTACCTGTCATGGACCTCTCATTTATGATTTTCTCCCTCATCCATTGAGGAGTACAGACATAAATGAAAATTATGATATGGTGATACAATATGGCAGGCGCAATGATTTTCCTATGTACAGGGAAAAATCTCTAGAAAAGTAATAGGAATTTTAAAATAATTCTTCAGGGATAGAAGGTTTATGGAAATGCAGTCTTCAAGGATGAATGGGAGGCAACCAGGCCCAATCGTGGGAAATGCATTTTAGCCAGAGGTTAACAAAAATAAAGACAGAGATAGATAGAAAGATATTTAGGAAATACATGGGATAGTTTTCCTGAGGAATTACAAATACTTTGGTCCTGTTGACGGAGTGCTGAGAGAGGAGGGACCAAATCCTGAAGAACCATCTGTGTCACATCTAGGAGCTTGACTTTCCTACGTTACATAAGCACTGAAGAGTTCTAAGTAGAGGAGTTAGAAGTTCAACTTTGCAAAGACCAGCATAGGCTTAAGAAAATACTTAGGAAGTCCTTGTAGTATGTGATTCAGGGCAGAGGTGGCAAAAATCTGAATTAGATCATGATCCCTTTATGCATATAAACTCAGTGTTTGCTTCAGTAATAATTACAAAACATCCACAACCACACATTATGTGTGCCAGTCACCATTCTAAGTACTTCATATATATTATTCTATGTCATCCTCATAACAGTCCTATGATGTAGGCACCATTTTTTTTAAGATTTATTTATATATTTATTTTAGAGAGGGCAAGCACTCGTGGGGCAGGGGGAGGGGCAGAGGGAGAGAAAATCTCAAGCAGACTCTTCACTGAGCATGGAGCCCGAAGTAGGGCTCAGTCTCACAACCCTGAGATCATGATCTGAGCCGAAATTAAGAGTCAGAGGCTTAACTGACTGAGCCATCCAGTTGCCCCTGATGTAGGTACCATTTTATATCCCCATTTTATTGATAAGGAAATGAGGGACATAGAGATTAAGTAAAGGTCAAATTACTCAGTCATAAGGCTCGTAAGTGGGAGAAACATTTAGGAAATACAATCCGTAGATCTTGGATAAGGGGTAGAATAATTCCCAGGTTTCACTTTTGTGGCAAAGCAGATGAGTGTTCTACCAACCAACATCCAGAACTTCAAATGAGCTTGTAGACACAGACACAAGTAGAGATCCTTGGAAATCAAAGATACAGGAGTTCAAACCTTGAAGTCATTCATAACCTTAACCTGTTTCATTGGAGGAAAGTGGGGTAGAAACTGTTTTGCTTTTTTTGAGAAGGAAACTGGAGGCAAAGCAGGGAAACAGCATTTAGGGAATTTATAATAACGCTGGAGAAAACACAGAGTTAAATTTGTTATGCTATTAACAATTTAAGTGATAAAATTTCAAATGAATGATTGAATTTCAAGTGATAAAGGTATACTTTAAAATGGCTGTCAAAACACAAAATAAAATAGTTCAGTCAAAAAGTAGGAATTTTTTTGTTTTTGGGGGGAGGGTTGTCTTTTGTTTTTTGTTTTCTGGGAAAGTTGAGTGTAATCTATAAGCATGTCGAACGTCCACAGTTTGGGAGGTGATAGATGCAGCTGAGCTTCAGGAAAAATTTAAATCAGAGATTCAAGTAATTGCCTCCACTACATTCTTTCATAGATTGATCATGTTTGTCTGTAGACCAGCTTCTTCAACACAAGGGAAACAGGGCTGCTCACAATTCAGTTTTCCCATCTGCAAAGAGGCAAGAACTCTGTTTCTAGGCTCCAGGAAAGAAGTCTGATTGGCAGTGGAGGGAGTAGTCTGCAGTCACAAGATATTTGCTACAGTGTTCCATTGAGGGAAGAACAATTTCCGGCATGGGGAAGATTAGGCAGACATTCCTGTAGACGTATCCCCAGAATCAAGGCCACATATGAACAAGCAGTAATGGCAGTGAGTGCAAGATGAGCCCTGTGCCTGAGTGGAGAAAGGTGGCTTGATGTGGGCAGTAAAAAAAGTATGGGCATCAGTTAGGCATGGAGAATTCAGTGAGCAAATTTATACCAACAAGTTGACCTTGGACAGAGGCAGACCTGATGGGGCAGAGTAGAATTCTGAATGCACTGTTTCTCAAAGAGTAATGGGAAGGGCACTGGCCTTCGAAACACTTGAGGAGTTTGCAGAAATGCCAGTTGCTGAGTTTACACCCAGTCTGTTGAATCAGAATCTTTGAGAGCTAGGTCTAGGGAATCTGCATAGTAGATGAGTTCCCTTTATGATGTGCGATTTCCAAGGGGACAGTGGTGTGAAATGCACTTACAAAGAGGGACTGGATCTGGCCGGTAGAGGGCCAGCTGCTTGGGCACCAGAAGATATGGTGAGCTCTCTCAACATTGGTGCGGAAGTGGGAGAGGCCCTCAGAAGTATAATCTCCAGGAATTTATTTAAACATGTGGCGAGTGGAGTGAAAAGATCACAATATATTTGACAAATTAATAAACACACTGGAGTTGTGAAAAACAAATTAACATTTTGTATGAAATTGTGAAGGTGTAAAATAAAATTTTTGGAAGGAGGAAGGAAGTAAAGGGAGAACAGAAGGGGAAGCATCAGACCTTCTGCTGAAGAGGAAAGGAGTGGTGGTACATGAAGGACTTTCTGAAAAATAGGACCATTTAATATAACCATAAAGGCCCTCTGACATGATACATTATTTCGGACACAAGCATGTATTTTTATTCGTTTGCCTTTTAATAAATCAGATTTAGTATCATCAGCCTCATTGAATAAGTAGACAAGGAGAAAACAACCACCTAACCATCTCCCTAGAAAGAGAAGTTTTGTCTCAAGCCACAGAAGCAATAATTTAGGAGACAGATTCTTGGGTCTGGAAAAGTTAATGCATCTCAAGGATAACTGACATTCACCTAATGTAAGAACAGATCAAGTTTCCACCAAAGATTCTGTGCATGTTATTTCCCCTATTTGGCTGAGGCACTAATCTTAATCTGATTGTGTTAAACAGAACAACCTGTCCTTTTAGCATTTCCTTGTCCAGCAGGAGTTCTGACATTCCGATGCATGGTTAACATCAAGCATGAAGAGAAATTGGTTTCTGGTAAAGCAGTTAAGATAGGTATTTCGACACTTCTGGAAAGCTGGGTGGAGGAATTGGTGAAGCAGAAAACTCCAAACCACAGATCACTTGGCTGTGGCTACCTGAGTTCAGAATACACTGTGTTCAAGTTCAACAATACAGACAAATGTCTTCTGGTTAGAAATTGGGGGGCCTCTTCCCCCATTTGTGGTCTCAGTGGCCTTGGAGAAGATGTTACTTAGCTTCCCAGGGACAGTTTCTTCATCTGTAAAATGAGAAAGATGATAGGATTAAAATAGGAATTCTCATCGAATGCTGCTGGGAACATTAACTTGGTGTAACACATTTGGAAATCATCAATGATCTTCATCCCCAGTGTAAGAATTTGTAATAAGGAAACATGTTTCTCTACTTTTCCCCCCACATTTAAAGCTTTTCTTTAGTTTTAAATCATCTGATTTCAAGGAGTGTGTCTAACTTTCAGTTTCAGCTTTTCATGTCTCTCAGATGGCCAACGAGACACTGAAAGAGTTGGAACCGACTTGGGCTTAGCTTACTCTGAGTCCCAAGCAGTGCGTGAAGGGCAGTGTGATTGTACGCTTGACCAAAACTGGTGCTTCTAACTGGAAGGGAAATAAGATGAATGATCTTAGTAAAACACCAACACTCGGGCGCCTGGGTGGCTCAGTGGGTTAAAGCCGCTGCCTTCGGCTCAGGTCATGATCCCAGGGTCCTGGGATCGAGGCCCACATCGGGCTCTCTGCTCGGCAGGGAGCCTGCTTCCTCCTCTCTCCTCTCTCTCTGCCTGCCTCTCTGCCTACTTGTAATCTCTCTCTCTCTGTCAAATGAATAAATTAAATAAATAAATAAATAAATAAATAAATAAATAAAATAAAACACCAACACTCTCCTCTGGGGTCATCAAAGACTTCTCTGCATCCATTTTCTTCTATTGTGTTTTCTTACTCTTATTCTGAATACTGGGCTTTTTTTTTTTTTTTTTCTTTAGTTACAGGCATTGGAACTATCTTTCCCAGTCATGGCTTGTCTTGTTTGCCCTAATTAATTAATTAATTAATTATAGATAGACTCTATTAGTTTTATTGTTGTGCTATGTGTGTGTTTAAAGAAATAATTTCCTATCCTGAGTCACAATGATACTTCTGAGAATTTTTAAGTTTCTTTTTGATATTTAAGACTTAAATTCACCTATCAATTTTTTAAGTGATATGAGTTAGGATCTATTTCTATTCTATTTTTTGGTATTGCAGTATCATTTAAAATAATTAATGTTTGTTGAATGTTATTTCTGTGTTTAGATGATATTTTTTTTCCTCTTTAATTTCTGAAAATAATGTATTCCATTAACACATTTTCTGCTGTCCAGCCCTTTTTTAACAAGATTTATTTATTTATTTATTTATTTATGAGAGAAAGAGAAGAATGAGAGGAAGGGCAGAGGAAGGGAATCTTCAAGTAGACTCCCCACTGAGTAAGGAACCCAACCAGGGGTCCACTGGATCCCAGGACCCTCAGATCATGACCAGAGCCAAAACCAAGAGTCAGACCAGTAACCCACAGAGCCACTCAGATACCCCTTGTTGTCTGGCCTTCTTTGCATTTCCATGATAAAGCCTCTTGGGCCATGATGGACTATGTATTGGTGAATTCAACTTACTAATGTTTTATTTAGAGTTTTGTCATCTATGTAACTTAGATAGTTCTATATTTCAGGTTTGGTTGGGTATTTGCTTCGCACACCTTCTGTAAGCTTCAGGAAATGTGTAGGGAAACTTTTATTGTATTTTCCCCCTTTCTCCAAAATGATTTGTTTTTGCTGTTGAGATTGTGTTTTTTAAATTCTAGAGATGTATCTATATTGTCTTAAGGCTCCAAATTTTTTTGAATAGTCTTAGAATTTTAAAATAATCTCTATTTGTGTAGTTATATCTCCCCAACCCCTAAATTGTTAATTTGTAAGTTTTCTGGTTTTGTTTTGTTTTGTTTTGTTACCTTGACCAGTCTTAATGGAGATTTGTATATATTACTAGTTTTTTAAAAAGTGTTTTTCAGGGCACCTGGGCGTCTCAGTCAGTTAAGAGTCTGACTCTTGGTTTCAGCTCAGGTCATGATCTCAGGATCATGAGATCAAGCCGGGCACAGCTGGATGCATAGTTCAGCTCTCTTCCTCTCCTTCTGCCCCTCCCCTTGCTCCTATGCTCTCTAAATAAACAAAAACAAACAAATCTTATTTTAAAAGGTGTTTTCAAAGAAACAACCTCTGATTTTGTCAGATCTTCCATTCTTTCTATTTTATTAACTTCTGCTTTTATTTCTTATATTCTCCTTTAGTTTTGGGTAAAGTGAGAGTAGAGAAACAGTAAGTTCTTTTCTTTCCGAGCTTCCTAATGGTTACTTCTTTCCACTCTCTTGCTTTAAATAAGTGTACTGAAGGTGTGTTTGCCTCCATCAAAATACAGCTACTTTAGCTGCGTCTTTATAATTCTTGGTTGTTCTTCTTCGTGAGTTTTTTTCTTTTGTTGGAGGCTTTTTTTTAATCCATACTAGTAATTTTTCTTTATATTTTATTTTGTCTGATATATTTGCAAACACCAGTTTGTTTTGGTTATGTATTCCCATCGTATTTTTCTATCCCTTTATTTTCAACCTCTCAGTGTGGTTTTACCTTTAAGGTATGTAGTTAGGGGCATAAGGAATATATAAAGAGAGTTTTGGGGTTTTTTTCCTAAGAGTATATTTTAAAATCCAATCTGATTACCTGTGTATTTAAACAGATCAGTCCAATCTGTTTAAAATTGTTGCTGTTAGTGATCTGTTTGGTCTTATTTTTGATTACCACTGGACTAATAGTTTCTACCCCCTTTTTTCTGTTTCAAATCTATATATTTTGTTTGTGTTCTTTACTCAGTACTCATAAATTTTCTGTATTTTTTTTAATTCATGCTAAAGAATTTTGAAATAGATTTTAAGCACCATGATACAGCAAGCAGAGTCAGCTGAAATGACAGTGGGACATGCTGGGTTACCTGAAAAATAAGCTGTCTAGGAACAGAGCCCTCACCTTCAACTCAGGAAGGGGCTGCACTTGAATTCATCTTCAGTGGGACCAGTGGCTCCTTACCACCAGCAGCAGGCACAGCAAATTCCCATAGGCCCTAAGATCTCCAGGTTCAAGGCAGCTAGCCTTTGCAGAGCACCTCAATGAACAGCTGGTATACAGTCACACTGCCTGGTTTCAGGCTTTTTGTTTATTCCTGCCATTGACAAGGCTACTCTCATAGCTGTCCTGCAAAAATAAGAGTAATAGGGGATGTTCTGTGATGCCTGTTCATGTCCCGCAGAACACCTCAGTCTCTGTTCAGCCTTCCTTGGATCAAGGCACCTGTGCTGTCTCTCTTCTTCCTGCCAGCACCGCCCCCCCCCACTTTGATTTCTCCAAGCCTGTTCTTTAACCTATTCTGTGTGAGATTGTGAAATCATCCAGTGTCCTATTGCCCAACAGGTGGTAACCACTGATGTACCTGCTTTACAGAACAGAAACCACAACAAACAGTCCTCAAAAACTTTCACGGGGGCCTCAAAAAAATAGAAATCTTTTTCCACATTGTAAAGGTACATGGTCATGCCTCATGAAATTAAGTGTTCAAGGTCCTATAATACCTAATCCGTATTAAAATTTCCTTGTTTCCAAATATTGTTTCAAATTACGATTTAATCCAAATCACACATTTAATCCAGGACCACAAATTTGATTGCTATGTCTCATACATCTCTATAATCTAGAATAGGCTTTTTATTTACTTCACTGATTTAGAGAATAAAAACTACTAGCTGGCCCTTAGTAGGTCACTTTTATGAATTTGATTGCTTCCTTTTGAAGTAATTTGACTTGTTCCTCTGGTCCCTGTAGATTCTGTTCACTGGGAGTTCTATTAAGTTCTTGATTAAGTTAGATGTTTTTAACAAAATTACATCACAGGTGATATGTACTTCTTATGTATCAGATCAAAAGATACATAATGTATGTTTTGTTTTGTTTTTCACTATTAGTGACCTAAATTTGATTATTGGGTTATGATAGCCTCATCCCTCTACTGCAAATGTGAATATGTTCCACTTGCAACCACAAAAAATCATTTATAGAATAACTTTGGTACTAGGTTCAGTTACTGTCAATAGTTTTCATACAATAATTATTATAATATGATGCTTTTTAAATCCTTTCATTTCTTCTCCATTTGCTGGCATTTTTTTTTTTAATAATCTAGTGTTTTCCCCAGCTTTCAACTGGAGCTATTTGATTACTGTGAAATGTAGTTCATTCTAGTAATAGAGGAAAAATGCTTGGTTATTTTTTGCTTTAAATGAATAATTTTCAAAGTAAATAATTTGATTCCTAGAAGTGCCAGATGGTGACAAATGAGTTTGCTCTGGCATTTTCTTTCTTGAGCATAACTATGGACTCAGACTTTAATTGATGTAGTGTGTTTTGCTCAATCACCATCATTCTTTTTGATGCCTCAGGTTTGGTGAGTGGGAAGCCCCTTCAGATTAACTTCTGGGTCCTTAACATGACTTTCAATTTGTACAATCTTCCTTGCTTTCTGAAACAGCCAGATTTCCAAAGATTACCTTCTACCTCCTTGCCCCAGACATGACATCAGTCTTCTGTCCAAAGATCTGTGGAGAATGGTATGAATTTTGACCAGAATCTAGGTCTTATGTGTGCATTGTTTCCTTAGAGTATGTTACTTCTATATATTTTGTGGCCAGTGTTAAGAAGAAAAATGAATCTATTTAAAATTTTGAGTTCAAATCAATATCTCTAATTCACTTTTGGCATTAAGAGTTTATTTGAGGGGTGTCTGGGTGGCTCAGTGGGTTAAAGCCTCTGCCTTTGGCTCAGGTCATGATCTCAGGGTCCTGGGATTGAGCCCCGCATCAGGCTCCCTGCTCAGCGGGGAGCCTGCTTCCTCCTCTCTCTTTGCCTGTCCCTCTCTCTGCCTGCTTGTGATCTCTCTCTCTGTCAAATAAATGAATAAAATCTTTTTTTAAAAAAAGAGTTTATTTGACTTGTAATTGCTTCTCCTTTATCTCAACAGTCTTGATAGCTGTTAACTTTAACATAATTACTCATTTGATTTATCATATAAGTTAAAAAGTTTCAAAATAACAGCACTGATACAACTATAAACAACAAAAGATGTACTATCAACGTGTTTTCATTTGAAGTCATTTAAAGTAAATCTTTTCACTTTGTAGTTTATCATGCATGTGTGTGCATGTAAGTGTATCTATGTGTACATAGATACAGACATACATGCACTTAGTAATTTTTTAAATAAATTTTCCTATTCAGAATTTGTCTTTCTAAACATGACTGTCACTTTTACACTTCTCATTTACTGATCAGTACTCTGATGCTTCTTGCTATCGTTTTCTCTAGTTTTGAATTTTTTCTTTAGGCTCAGAACATTGGAAATTAATATTTTAAAGTCCCTAGTTAGATTTAGCAACCTCTTTCAGAAATTTTTGTGCTTCTGTGTCTAACACCTCACCTTGAATTGGCTCTTTTTTTTTTCTTGACTATTGCTAATGAGAAAGGATATGTGAAACATAAACCTTAAGTTTCCAAAGATGCCTTAATTTGCTCTAGCTTCTAGATGATAGCTCAGTTGGGTATAAAATATTAGGTTGCCAGCTATTTTTCTTTAAATCTTTAAACATATTGTGCATTGTTTCCTGACAATTTGTTGTTGTTGATACAAGTCTAATTGTCATTCTTTGGTAGATAACATGCACATTCTCTTTATTTTTGATGCTTTTCATTTTCAGTATGTTTTATTTGTTGGTACTTGAAATATAATATTAACCTGAGAACTAATATCTTCCTTCTGTTCTGAAAATTTATCAGCTATTATCTCAGACTACAGTGATTTGTTATCATTTTCTTCTTCTGGCATTATTTTTAGATGTTCATTGGGGTCTCTCAACCTATTCGTCTAAAATCCAGCAAATTCACAGTTTGGGCCCTGTTTATGGCTTTGTTTTTATTCAGCTGAGGGATACTATTATCTTGTTTTTTAGTCAGGCTTACCTTTTAGGGTTTCTTCTTTTGTATTTTATCTTTTTTTCTGAGTGTTTTAAGTAGAAGTAGTGTCAAAATCCTGCTACCTCTTTGCCGAATACCATTAATGATATTTTTTAAAATAAAAGAATTAATACTGTGCATTATTGATGAAATATTATACCATAAAGCAAAGTCTTGTTCATTGTATATGCCATCTATACTTTTTATCTTTGTTAAAATTTTAAATAAGGGGAACATGGGTGGCTCAGTCAGTTAAGTATCTGACTCTTGGTTTCTGCACAGTTCATGATCTCAAGGTTGTGAGATCAAGCCCTTCATTGGCACTGTGTTTAGTGAGGAGTCTGCTTGAAATTCTCTCTCTCTCCTTCTGCCCTCCCCCATCCTGCTTCTGTGTGTTCTCTCTCTCTCAAATAAAAGAAATAAATCTTTAAAAAAATAAAATTTTAGATATAAATTGAGTTCTTTATATATTTCCTCTTACAAACCTATATAGTCTCATGTGTAATAATAAACTTTGCACTTTTAATTACCATAAAGAAGTGAGTTATAGTTTTAAGATTATATTTCTGTCATTAGTAATTCATGAGTATTAAATAATCTGTTCCAAAATTCTACATTAAAGGCTTTCTACATTTTTTTAAACTTGTATTTAAATTTAGTAAGTAAAATAATTCAGGCTACTCACGAAAGGATAAGAAGAGATACTTAAATTCTTTTTCCTATCACTGGCTCACAACTATAATACATTTAATAGTCTGGATATTTTAAGTTCTAAATAACCTTTCTCATTTTTGTAAAAATTATTTTAAATAGGATAATTGAACATAATGAGGAAGAATATAGAATCCTCTGTAACTATGTTCATGTACTATTTAAAAACATCTTTTTACGTGTGATGGTTGTATTTTTTAGTTTAATTGTATTAAACTATATTAGCTTTCGAAAAGTGCTATCATGTTAAATATATTAAAATTACAGTTTTATTTATAAGAATCAAGCTAATCATTGAGGTTAGAAATGTTGTCTTGTTCTTTATTTGCTTAGTATATGATATATTGTAACTGCTTAGTAAATATTGAATTGTAGGTACTAAGTTTCAGAGGGATTACATGATTTTACTAAGCCCTGATTACTTTTTTTAATTTAAAGACAAGTCTTTTGAACATTTTAGACTTTGTCTTTGAAACGTAACAAAAATATTGTTAGTAGAAAACTAATTAGTGGGAAATAAGGAATTAAGAATTTAGTTCTCTTGGTTACATTTCAATTACCTTTCTATTGCCTAGAGTTGAATAAATGGATGTTTTTATATAGCAAAATTGGCTGCTTTTTAAAGCAATTTTAAGTATAAAATAAAGCTGCTATTTAATTCCCTTCTTGCATACACAGCATTTTTTTTTTCAGGTAAATCAGGATGTGTTCTCTTAAAAATGTTCCTGTGACTTAAATTTATGTTGCCATATATAAAGAATATTGGTTCTGTCATTGTCCTGCTATGGTAAATTTTGAAAAGATGTCAAGAAAACTTGTCTTATTTGCTTTGATGTAAAAAAAAAAAGATAAAACTAAAATAAAATTAAAAGAAGCTTGGGACAACATTTCATCTTATGCTATTTGGGGGCAAAAAAAAGTCCAAATGTATATAGTAACCTTGTGTCTTGGTAGTAAGTCTGTAGACATTATCAGATCAATCTAAATTGAGTTAGTGTATATGTAGTAGGCAGAAACTGGTGGAAATTAGTTTATCTTCCTCAGACTCTTTCTGTTTTCTTTGTACAAAATAGGATAAACTCATTTTTAGACCTGATTAGGTCTCTTTGTTGTTTTTTTTCCCCCTTTCCCTAAAAGGACAAGGATAGTCCATACTTTGTTAGATTCACACCAACTATTAGAAATAGGAAACCATTAAAAAGCCCACAGCACATGTATGACATCTGAAGATACTATTGGGAAAGATATGTTGAATACAAAACCCGACATATTCCCAAATAGGGAACATGAACAATTATCTCTAATTCTTTTTAGTTTTATTGATTATAAGCAACATCTTGAAGCTATAGGTATGATTCTCATGGTAGCTGTAATCTGTAATCTGACCTACAGATATTCCTCTTTATTTTAGTAATAGGGTCTGTAGAAAATGCATTTTAATCCCATTAGACAAACAGAAATGCTGTTCCGTTGCTAATCTTAGTGGACATGGTAGGAGCTTGTTTGTTTTAAATGCCCATTGTCTCTTACATTTAAATGTGGGTTTGTTGTTTTCCCACTTCGGTGAATGCATTTATCAGCAGAGCTTCTCATTTATAAACTTAGATTTTATTCAGAATATTTGCATCAAAAATGCTTGACTTATATAATGCTTTATGAAATAATTTTATTAATCTGCAAATTGTCTATTTGAATAAAAACAAAGACATTAATTACAAAGAAGGATTTTTGAAAGGGCTTTTATTTAATCGACTTTTATGCTAAGAATTGAATACATTGTGTAACACATTTGCATATATCAAAGGTTCCCTACTCATTTGAACTCTTAAAAGTTGCTAATTTGTGAGGGAATTCTCTGATTCTATCTTGAAGAAGTTGAAAGCCAATTTAATGTTGGTTCATGTAACTACTTATATCAAGCTATCATGTGTCATCTGTTGCCTGTTCCATGCAGGATGAAAGCAACTTCATAGAATATGGTGATTTAGTTGCTTTGCCCTCTGTGATTAGGTGAGCTTTTAGAAATTGTGGCTGTCCGATGTGTCAAATAGGTTTATTAAAACTCTGCAGCAGCTGTTAGATAGTAGTTTCCTCTTATTCATTGTACATCACAAAATCTACAAATGGTTAGAGTATGGCTTCTCTTTAAGCAGTGGATGGTGGCACCCAATGACTCAGGCTGCCCTTTTGTTTCATACACACTCCAAAAAAAGAACAGCATAAAAACCAGCTCTCCAATTCATTCCTTAATAATAACAATCTTTTAAGACTCTGTATTTTCCTAGGTCATTTAGACAAATGTTGCTGTATATCAAAATATAATTAAATGATACATTATCGGTTTAAATTGCATTTTTGGTGTATTGTTTTGGAATAATTGTGATTTATGGGGCTTCTGACTGCTTTTATAATTGTTAAGTGTTCTGTAGCTCACTGAATGTTTTTAACTTCATTTTAGTGCCTAAAGGCAAAAATTTATAAATCAGACTCATTAATAAATAATTTTTTCATTATGACTCTGGAATAAGAGCACTATATAGGATGGTCTTTTAAAAACATTACTACTTATAATTTGATATGGCTGTAAATGGGGTATTGTACATAATGTATTGTAATGAGACAATCTCTTCCAGCCTTATAGGTATTTTACATGGAATGTCACAGAGAAGGGATGTTCAAGAGCTTCAAGGAAGCTTGAATTTTATATTATATCGTGTTTTTTATTTTAACAATCATTGAATGGAGTTCTCTTAGGTCTTTCTTTTTATTGAAGATTTGTTTGTTTATTTTGAGAGTGAGGGAAAGCACAAGCAATGGCGAGGGGCAGAGGGAGAGGGAGAAGCAGACTGCCCACTTAGTAGGGAGCCTGATGAAGGGCTCAATCCCAGGACCCTAGGATTATGACCAGAGCAAAAGGCAGGTGCTTAACCTACTGAGCCACCCAGGTGCCCCTTGGTTTTTTGTTTTTTGGGGTATTTTTTTTTCTTTTTCTTTTTCTTTTTTTAATTTAGAAGTTCTACATTAGTAAAAAAAAAATTTTTTTTTTTAAGATTTTATTTATTTATTTGACAGAGAGAGACACAGCATGAGAGGGAACACAAGCAGGGGGAGTGGAAGAGGAAGAAGCAGATTCCCTGCTGAGCAGGGAGCCCGATGCTGGTCTCGATCCCAGAACCCCGGGATCTGACCTGAGCCAAAGGCAGATGCTTAATGACTGAGCCACCCAGGCATCCCACTAGTAAAATTTTATTACATATTTGTAAAGATTTTTTTCCCAGTGATTGTGATGGAAAGATGAATTTTTGAATAAAATGACTGAACTCTCCTATATGAAAAAAATGCTTAAAATTTATTTACAAAAACTCCCAAGTTAACTCAATAACATTTTAATTCACCCTAAAAAAAGGAAAGGAAAATCTCAAAACATACATTAAGAAATGTTCACATGCCTGTTGGAGTTTACAGTTCAACCTATCTCCAAGAAAATGAGAAATTTCATTTCTTTTTTCAGGTTTTAAGTTATTTCTGTATCTACTATTTCCTTCTAATAAATAAATTAATAGATGTTTGCCCTACCTGCCTTACCTATATGAGACTTTTGGATAGATTGTTTTTCTGATATAATGGTGAAATACCCAAAACACTCTCCAGAAGTAACATTTTATTTGACCTCTATAGTTAAACTTTTTTTCACAAACACACACACTTTTACTTTATATTGTGTTGTTCAAACTATGGATCAAATTTTAACCATGATTGCCATCCTCATACTTAAAAAAAAATAAAGCTAATATTCACCTACAGTAAATATTTATATAATACCTGATGCCAACAATGAAAACCTGCTTGTAATTTTTTAAAGCTATGATGTAGGAATTTTTTATTATGTAAAAATCTTAAATTATTTAATTAACAGTGAATATCACAGTAATTAATTTTAAAGTATCCCATATTTTATGAGAGAATATTTGTAAACCGTCAGTTTTACCTAATTTTGTGATACTGAATTGTTCTCTTTGTAATTGCCTTGTAAAGTTTTTAAAAGGGGAATAAGGAAGCTACAGACTAAAATTGTGACCTTCAAATTAGATAAATAGGTTAAATTACTTGAGCTTTGGAATACCCTGCTATGCAGCGTTAAGTCTAAAGTTGTCTAGTTAACTACGATCTTAAATGGCTAATTCTTATACTATATTACTAGTTTTATGCAAGTAACAAAATAAAGGAAGTCAGTCAAAATCTTTCATTACCAGTGCATTAAATAACCCCAATTAATTGGCTGTTGACCTTCAAGAACATCTCACACTATTGGCTAATAAATTGTATGTTGTTATGTTAATTACCCTTTACATATCCAGGATCATATGCTAAGAGAACTGGAGGTAATTCAGCACATGTTGTTTAGGATTTCCTAAAGTCTCTTCCATAGATTTCTAATATTCTAGATACTCTAGATGATCTTAGGCCAGTTAGGACTGGGAATTGCTATATACTATTCCCTCCATGGGTACTCACAAATATCGGAAATTTAAAATGCTGAGAAGTATTATGTAAGAACCTTTTTTTAATTTAAAGTAGTGTTTCCCAAGTTAATTTGACCACAAGACCCTTTTCTTTCAGGTGCCATCTACTAATAGCCTCTAGATGACATTGTGAGAAATACCAGAAATACCAATCTTATTGTATCTTGTTAATAGCAAAAGTGAACCCTAAATCTAGTACACCAGATGCATGTGCTTTCATTAATTACCAAGTATTTTTCTGGGTTTTTTTGTTTGTTTATTTGTTTTGTTTTGTTTTTTAGTTTCTAGATTTAGTTGACAGGTAGGTAGGAAGAAAGGGGAGGAGGAGTATTGTTATTTCTGAGAAATATCCAAAATCATTGTGCTTAAAAGGGCCTAGGAGCCTGGGGATGGGCTTCCTCTGAGCCCTTGAGCAAATTGCAGGACTTGTTTTGGCCTAGTTTTCTTATTTATCATTGAGGGATGTCAAACAACCTCCTGAGTTCTGAGATTCCATGTCTCAAGACTGAGTTTCTCCTTTTTTTCTCCCCCGCTTTTTAAGAACTAGAGTCTAGAAATAAAAGGCAACAATTCAGTCAATAGCATCTTGCATCATACTCTTGATATTTTGCCAGCTGTTTGGTTTGATGGAGGCAGGCTTGCCATTAGAAGCAGCCAGTGAAGTTCATTCATTGGCCACTCTGGTCCTTGGAGTAATCCCTCTTTCTTGAGGGAACCAAGAATGAGGAGGCAGCCCCTCAACCCCCCAAATCTTGTTCTTAATGCAATATGAAGTGATTGCCAAATACACTAAAACTAGCTCAAAGAACTTCTTGAGAATGATTGGGAGAAGTGACAGAATATCAGTAGAGAAGCTTAAAATGAATATACAGCTAGCTTGCTTTCTTCCTTTCCTTCTTTCTTTCTTTCTTTCTTTCTTTCTTTCTTTCTTTCTTTCTTTCTTTCTTTGATAGAAACATGAGAAGGAACACAAGCAGGGGGAGTGGGAGGGAGAGAAGCAAGCTTCCCGCTGAGCAGGGAGCCCGATGTAGGGCTCAATCCCGGGACCCTGGGATCATGACCTGAGCCTAAGGCAGACGCTTAAGGACTGAGCAACCCAGGCGCCCCAAATATACAGCTTTTGAGGACTCTTTCTTTTTAGAAAATGGCAAGATTATGGAGTAATACTTAAAAAAAAACAAAAGACTTTTACTCAGCCAATGGGGTGGGGGTGGGGACCCGGGGAAGGGGGAAATTACCACTTGCTTTGACCTGGATGGAACTAGAGGGTATTATGCTAAGCAAAATAAGTCAACCAGAAGACAGTTATATGATTTCACTCACATGTGGAATTTAAGAAACAAAACAGAGGATCATAGAGTAAGGGAGGGAAAAATAAAATAAGATGAAATCAGAGAGGGAGAAAAACTGTAAAAGACTCAATCATAGGAAACAAACTTGGGGTTTCTGGAGGGGAGGATGGTGGGGGGATGGGGTAACTGGGTGATGGGCATTAAGGAGGGCACTTGATGTAATGAGCGCTGAGTGTTATATGCAACTGATGAATCATTAAACTCTACCTCTGAAACTAATGCACTATGTTAATTAATTGAATTTAAATTTAAAACTAAAATAANATTAAACTCTACCTCTGAAACTAATGCACTATGTTAATTAATTGAATTTAAATTTAAAAATAAAATAAAAAAATTTAAAGACTTCTGTTGAATACCCACGTTGTTACTAACAACCTTCACAGCTCCTTACTTTCTTATTTCAACAATAAAGGACAGTTGATGATAGGAGTTTTAGTGTTGGGGGTGGGAAAGTACGTAAACGAATAGGGCTCATGATAACTTGCTCCAATGTCTCTTTTAATGGAAAGTAGTTATTTGCATTTGTCACAAATTAAATTCACCATATCATTAAAATTATACCCTCTGATTTTTGACTTAATGATTAAGAATGATTTCATTGAGGTTTTAACCTCAGAGAATCAGTCGATGTATTTATAACATATATAGCTTTCCAAAAAAGCATTTTTGTTATTAAGAGTATAGTTTAAGAAAAGGTACTTCTTCAGTGGTTAAATCTTTAACCTGAACTAATTAGGAGCCATGAGGATTTTAGTTAATAAGTTAAGGCACCGAGTACTCCAGTTAGGTGTTCATAATTTAGCTTTGCTCCTTTAATCTGATGTGACACAGGAGTGTAGTATCTTAGGTTCATTCAGTGGCTACTACAGCATCATTCTCCATAATTTTTATTAATTGCATAGTTTTCCTTTTATGTTTTCAGGTAAGAGTATTTGTTTTCTAAAGATGGGTCAAGAATTTTCTTTTTCTTTCTTTCTTTCTTTTTTTTTTTTTTTTGGTAATTCCCTCCCCTTATCCTTCACCCTGTGAATATTATGAACCTATTATGGTTCACAAACATACACTGCAAAGGTAGAAATTCAAAGTACAACTTTATTAGTTTAAAATTGTATTGGTGTATTGATGGCTCAGTCAATAGCATCTACCCTCAGCTCAGGTCATGATCCCAGGGTCCTGGGATCAAGCCCTGCTTCGGGCTCCCTGCTTAACAGGAAGCCTGCTTCTCCCTCTTCCACTCCCTCTGTTTGTATCCCCTCTCTTGCTGTGTCTCTCTCTGTCAAGTAAATAAATAAAATCTTTAAAAAATAAAATAAAATAAAATTGTATTTTAATTTACTTTTTTTCATCCATAGAGTAATGTGATGATTATAAACAAGTCCATAAAGCCTTTGGCACCCCTTCCACCAAGAACAGGGGTCTTAAGTCCTCTCTCCATAAATCTGGACTGGCATTAGTGACTCCCTTGAAACTAATAGTATGCGGCAGATACTGTGTGACTTCTAGGTCACAAAAAGGCATAGTTTCTACTTGATTTCCTAAGGAAACTTACTCTAGAGGAAGCCAGCTGCCACGTAAAAGTTCTATTACTCTGCATACACCTAGCTGGAAAGACCATGTGTAGGCACTCTGTTTGGCTGCCATGGTGGTTTCCAGTGTCAGGCTCATATCAACTGTCAGCACCACCTTGGATACCCAGACCTTGACTTCAGCCATAGCCTACACCTGGTGTTAACCTTATAACAGACCCCAAGTGAGAGCTGCCCAGCTTAGCCCTTCAGAATCTGTGAAATACATCCCACAAATCCGTGAAATACAAATATGTAAACAATGTAAACAAGTATATATATTTTATACCATTCAGTTTGGGGATTATTTGTTATGCAGTGATAGTAACCAAAACAAGTAGGTTTATTAAATGACATGGATCTCTTCTTATATGATATATCACAAAAGATAATCAAGATTTTAAAAATTATTTTGACTCAAAGAGTTAAACCCATTATATTATTACCCTATGAGTCCATCTTTAAATTAGTTAAGTCTTCTAATTATACATACGTTAGTATTTGTTGAAAATGTAAATCATAAACTTTTTAAAATTAAAAACATTAACTGAAGTGAAAGATTATTAAAAAACTAACAAGTTCAAAATTATTCCTTAAGTAAAAATTAATGCTCTATAGAGTTTAATTTTCATTCAGTTATAAAATCCCAGGCAATGTCTTAGTTTATATTCTGGCATTCCGAGAGATTTTGTGTGCTCTTACCTTTCTACAACCATTTGCCAATTCGCTCAATTCAGCTCAATTCGCTGAGCTTTGGTAGAGAACTAGAACTCTTAAGGGCTTTGCTTAGAGGTTTTTACTTATTTACGTACATTTTTTAGTATTTATTTTATAGAAGTAATAGATGGCACATGCTTAAAACTTGACACCCAGAAAAAGGACAAAATGAAATGTTGGCCTCCCTGTCTCTTTTCAGTCCCAATCCCAAAGTCAAACACTGCTCTCAGTTGCTGTTTTTATAGAATTTTGGGGGGTTTTGTGTGTGTGTGTGTGTGTGTGTGTGTGTGTGTGTGTGTGTGTGTGTGTGGCTATCATATAACTTTAAATATTATATGCATTCCCTTCTCTGGATTTGTTAATTTTATATAGTATCTGTTTGACTATCAGCTATTAGAAGTAAAGAATTTCATATACCTACATTACCTCCCACCTCCCATTTGCCTCCTCTACTTCCTGATTATTACAGATAACTTTCAGCTTAACGGTTATTTTAAGATGAATGATTGCCTTTATAGCTTTAAGTAATACAGATCGTCCTCAACTTGCAATGGGGTTATGTGTTGATAAACCCATAGTAAGTTGAAAGTGCATTTAATACACCTAGCCTACTGCACATCATAGCTTAGGCTAGCCCACCCAAGATGTGCTCAGAACACCTATCTACATAAGCCTACAACTGGGTAATATCATTTAACACAAAGCCTATTTTATAACAAAAGTGCTGAATATCTTGTGTAATTTATTTAATACTTTTCTGAAAGTGAAAAACAGAATGGTTGTGTGGGTACAGAATGGTTGTAAGTGTATTGATTGTTTATCCGTTGTTTATCCTGGTGATTGTATGGCTGACTGAGGGCAGTGGCTTGCTGCCACTTCCCAGACTCACAAGAGAACATCCCACTACATATCACTAGCCTAGAAAACAATCCAAAATTCAGAACTTGAATTATGGCTTCTACTAAATGCACATTGCTTTTGTATCATTGTAAAGTAAAAAAAATTGTTATGTCAAATCATAGTAAGTGGGGACCATCTATAGGGGACCATCTATACTTGAACAACTACTCTTAATTTACCTACCCAACACAATATTCTCTCTCTTTTTAAATTAACATATAATGTATCATTTGTTTCAGAGGTACAGGTCTGTGAATCATCAGTCTTACACAATTCACAGCACTCACCATAGCACATACCCTCTCCAGTGTCCATCACCCAGCCACCCTACCCCTTCTCCCACCCCCTCCCCTCTACCAACCCTCAGTTTCCTGAGATTAAAAGTCTCCTATGGTTTGTCTCTCTCTCTGGTTTCATCTTGTTTCATTTTTTTCCCTCCTTTCCTCTATGATCCTCTGTCTTGTTTCTCAAATTCCCCATATCAGTGAGATCATATAGTAATTGTCTTTCTCTGATTGAGTTATTTTGCTTAGCATAATACCCTTTAGTTCCATCCACATCATTGCAAATGGCAAGATTTTGGTTTTTTGATGGCTGTAAAATATTCCATGATATATATATATATACATACATACACACACACACACACACACACATAATCTTTATTCATTTGTTGACGAACACCTAGGCTCTTTCCATAGTTTGGCTATTTTGGACATTGCTGCTATAAACATTGGGGTGCACATGCCCCTTCGGATCACGACATTTGTGCCTTTAGGGTAAAAACCAAGTAGTGCAATTGCTGGGTCATAGGGTAGCTCTATTTTCAACTTTTTGAGGAACCTTCATACTGTTTTCCAGAGTGGTTGCACCAGCTTGCATTCTCACCAACAGCCAACACAATATTCTTAATCCTTATGAAAAAAAGGGAATTAGAATCATGTTTCTTAAATTTTCCTTCATTCATCAGTCTATTTGTATGAATTCATTATTATTTTTTATCTAAAAACTCTTTATCCATTCTGTTTATGGCTCTCAATTTTTTCCGCTTTGAGACTACCATTAATTCTGCTATGAGCATCCTTGTCCTTTGGTGCATGGGCGTGCACACTTTGTTGAGTCTGTACACTTAGGAGCTAAAGACTACATGCATATTACCATTACCAGTTTTTCAAATAACTGTTCTAATTTACACTGGTATTTGCAGTGTTACAAAAGTAGGACTTCCATAGCATTACCAGTAGTTGATATTTTGTTCTGTTTTCATTTTAGCCATTCTGATGGGTATGTAGTGGTATCAAATTAGGGTTCAACTTGTATTTCCTTGGTTATTAATGAGGCTGAGCACATTTTCATGTGTTTATTGTCTATATTTTTAAATCTTTTCCTGTGAAATACTTAACTAGGTCTCTTGCCCATATTTCTATTGACTTTTCTCTTCCTCTCTCTCATTGATTTGCAGGTATTGTTTCTATATTCTCTATAAAAATGCTTTAATTGAAAATATATGTTGTAGGGCACCTGGGTGGCACAATGGGTTAAGCCTCTGCCTTCGGCGCAGGTCATGATTCAGGGTCCTGGGATCGAGCCCCGCATTGGGCTCTCTGCTCAGCAGGCAGCCTGCTTCTCCCTCTCTCTGCCTGCCTCTCTGCCTACTAGTGATCTCTCTCTCTGTGTCAAATAAATAAAATCTTAAAAAAATATATGTGTTGTAGATGTCTGTCTGAGGCTTGCTTTTTACACTCTCTGTGTGGTTTCTTTTGGTGAACAGTAATTCTTAATGTACTCCAATTTATCAATATTTTCCTTTTTGGATGTCCTTTTGTGTCATGTTTAATATGGCTTTCCCTATCCCAAAATCATGAATGTATTCTTCTTTGTTATTTTTGAAAAGTTTTATTATTTTTGCTATTCATTTTAAAATCTATAACCTACGTGAAATGTATTTCCCTCCATGGTATAAGCTAGAGGTCAAATTTCTTTTTCATGTATTTACACACAGTTTCCCCAACATAATTTATTTTTTTAAAAAGGAAAAATAAAGATAATTTTACTTACTTCTTCCCAGTTTCTATGCCTCTATTCCCTTTTCTTGCCTGACTACGCTGGCTATAATGTTAAATAAAAGCAGTGAAGACAGATATCCTGGCCATCTTCCCAGTCTTAGATGCAAAGCATTTAGTCCTTTACCATTAAATATGATGTTACATCTAAGGTACTTTTTTCCATAGATTCCCTTAGTTTGACTGAAGAAGGTTTCCTCTATTCCTGATGTTCTGAGAGTTTTTAATCATTAAACATTTTATATATCACTCTGTTTTGTTCTGTTAACATGGTGAATTACACTGGTGGATTTTTGAATGTTAAATCAAGATCGCATTCCCAGGATAACCTCATTTGATCAGGATATGTTAGCCTTTGTATATATTCCTGGATTTAATTTGCTAATGTTTTATTAAAGATTTTACATCTCTGTTCATGAGGGATATTGGTCTCTGGTTTTCTTTTTGGGGTAATGTCTTTATATGATCTTGATTTCTGAATAGTGCTGGTCTTATAAAATGAGTTCAGAAGTGTTCCTTGCTTCTTTCTCTATTCCTCAAAAGTGTTTTAGGAGTTGCTGTTATTTCCCAAGTGTTTGGGATGTAGTCATCTGGGCTATGAGTTGTCTTTGTGAGAAGGTTTATAATTATATATTCAATTTCATCATATGATATAGAATTCCATCACTATAACTGAATCAGTATTGATAATTTGTGTCATTCAAGGAATTTATCAGTGTCACCAAACTAAACAGATATATTGTCATAAATAATATTGTCCCTTTTTTTTTAAACCATCCGTGGGACCTATAGTGGCATTCCCTCTTTCATTCCTGACATTGGTAATTTGTGTCTTCTCACTTATTTTCTAGATCATTCTGGCTAGAGATTTGTTAATTTTATTTATCTTTTCAGTTTTTTATTTAGTTGATTTTTCTCTATTATATATATATATTATATTTTTATTGGTTTCTGCTTATATCTATACTCTTTTTCTTCTTTGCACTTCCTTAGCTTTTTAAAATGGAAACTCAGAGTATTTATTTTAGAAGATACTATTATAAACAATCTCAGGCCAGTAATTTGAAATCTTTGCTTTAATAGACAATATATTACTAAAGCTATTAAAAAAATAAAAGTCCATATTAGACATTCACTTATAAAAGAAATTGAACCAAAAGGTAAAATATACCCATATCCAGGATGTCCCAGACTATTTAATAGGAACAGATCCTCGAAGAGCAGATAACTTCAGTAATATAAAAATGATTCCAAAGAAGGGAAAAAAAGAGGATGGGCACCTGGGGGGCTCAGTCGGTTGAGCGTCTGCCTTCAGCTTAGGTCATGATCCCGGGGCCCTGGGATCAAGTCCTACACTGGGCTCCCTGCTCAGGGGAGAGTCTGCTTCTCCCTCTCCTTCTGCCTCTCCCCTGGCTCATTCTTTCTCTCTCAAATAAATAAATCAATTAAAAAAAAAAAAGAAGAGAAAATACTCTCCAACTTACATTGATGTTAGTATATCCTTAATGCTAAAACTATGTAAGAATGATATGAAGAGGGCAAATTATAGGTTGATTTCACTTATGAAAATCAACACCATGACAGGGTCAGGGCAAACTATGGTTTTAGAAATATAAACAGATTTGTTCCCATTAACCCCTTCTTTCATTTTCTTTGGTTTCTCTTAGTTGTTCTCATTGGCTTTTCTGCTTGATCAATTGATTTTGGAGAACCAAGTTTTGGCTTTGATGCTTTCAGCCATGGCTATATTTCTATTCTTTAAAACTGTTTGTCTTTTTCCTTCCTTTTGGTTTATTCTTTAATTTAAAAAAAAGGACAAAGAACAAAAAACAAAACAAAAAAACACTTAGAAACCTTTTTAGCCTCTTTACTATTGAAAATTTCAAACATACCCAAAAATAGATTGGTATAATGAACCCTCATGTACATGTCAACTAGTTTCCATAATCAGCAATATATTGTCATTTTGTTTGAACTATTCTCTTTTTTAAATTTTACTTTATACTGAGAAGCAACTTCCAGACATCATGCCATTTCTTATATAAGTATTTCAATGTGCCTCTTTAACAGAGAAGAACTCTTAAACATAATCACCCTATCATCATGCCAAACAAAATGAATAAATTCCACTTTACATATTACCTGATACCCTAGCCATGTTGAAAGCTTTTCAAATATCTAAAAAAAAAAAAAAAAGTTTTTAGGAGCCCATTTGTTTGCAATAGGATCTAAACTGTGCCCACACATGGCATTCACTTATTATGGGCTTAGGATTCTTATTTTTTAACTGTCCCTTCTTTTTCCCTTTTTATTTCAAGTCCTTTGAATTTGGTGAGAAATTGGGTTATTTTTTACCATACAGAATCTTACATTCTGGAATTTGCAAATTGCTTCCTTGTGCTATCACTTAAGTTGTTTCTTCATTCCCTGAATTTTTAGTAGTTTAAATGTAGACATTTGATCAGATTCAGGATCAGTTTTTTGGGCAAGACTATTTTAGAGGTGATGCTGTGAACTCATTACCCATTTGTATCACATTGTGGGAAATATGATGTTTATGCCGTGAGGGTTCAGGTGACAGCCACCTCATCCCTCCTTTGTAAAATCCTCCATTACTTTTTATTTGATCTTTTCCTCATCTATTGCAGGTTTTCTTTTTTTAAATATAAATATTGAAGTTTTAAAATATATTGCAATTTTTTAAATTGTGTAGCTATACATGTTTCTAAATTTCCATTGTGATTTTCTCTTTGATATGGCTTTAATTTTTTTGACCTAATGTGTTGGTGTGGAGTTTTTGTTTAAGTTTACTTTTTCTGATTGATTTTAACTTATTATTTGCACTGTAGTCAGAGAATAAGGGGCATATTAGTAACCTCTTTAGGATTTATTGAGGTAGTTTTATATCATAGTACACAGTCACATCTTTTTCCTTCATATGTTACTTTTCTTATTCTTTTTATGTCCTTGTTTGCTTACAAAATTGTCAGATGCCAGTTGATATCTATTTGCACTTTATACCAAACTTTCCAGTTGTATTATTTAAATACCTTATATCCTTTATTCTGCAGTATCTATCAATTATTAGGAAAAATGTGTGAAAATCTCTCATGATGATGGTGGATTAATCTCTAGAAATGTATCTGTCTTATATTCAGAGGCTATGTTGTTAGGTACATAGGTTGTTAATTATTATATCTTTCTTTAAATTGTTCTTTTCGTCATTATGTCATTTGTGGCCATTTAATTCCCTAATAATACCTTTATTAAATTAATCTATTTTGTATGTAACATAGTTCTACAAGCTTTTAGCTTCTACTCAGCATCTAATAATGTATCTTTCTGCTTTTTCATATTAAGCCTTTTAGAGTTGTCATGTTTTAGATATGTTTCTTATAAAAGACTAGGTTATAGTTGGATTTTATTTTTTTAATCTAGAAACTCTGCTTTTAATTATTTTCCATTTTTAAAAAATGGGAACTCTTTAGCACATTTAAAAAAAAAAGAATACCCTTATTCAGAGTATCTTAACTGCAAATTAAGTAAAGCTATTTTTATATAAAATAAATTGTTGCCATTACAAATAATTATCCCATTGTATATTATAAATTATCTATAATTTTTTTGATTTAAATAACAAGTGTCTACATTTATCATTAATTTCCTCCCCTTGACATGTACATATTTTAAACAATAATCATTGGGGTTTTCACCTTCTTTGACCTTTTTGTCTTAAGCTTCAAGTTAAACATTACTTGTATTTATTTTAGGTATCTTCTATCAAATCATTGACCCTAAAATCTCTAAGGCTGTTTTGATATTTAGTATATAATTATATTGTACACTTGAATTATATTTGAAGGTGTTGATTTTTTATATTCATCCTAAGAATAAAGTATAACAATTATATTTTTCCATTATTTTCTCATATTTGTAAACAAGTAGTTTGAGATGATTCATGTTTTTTATTAGACTTCTTTCACATTACATAGGTCATTATATTCTAAAGTAAGCTTTAAAATATGGTCAGAATTGTTCATTGCAGAATAGAACCTGGAGTGCTGTGAAACAATGAAAGGTCAAGTTTAACACCTGTACAACTTGTGGTGATGCTGTTATTAACACGGAACATATTGCTTTATTAGCCATAGAACTTTACTAGTGAGTGCAGATTACCATCACTCAGTATAGATTCTGGCCCTTTGAGTGAAGAGGAGCTGGTCTAATTAATGATGGCACTTCTAACCTCAATTAATTTGCTATTTTAGTGAAGACTTCAACAAGACCTGTTTTTTTTTTTTTTCTCTCAGGTGACAGTAAATATTACAGAAATAATACCCTTTACAAAATGAAGTGCAGCTCTTTGGAAAGCCTTATAGTGCGGACATATTTACATGACAGAAGCATTCTAAGTGGACTCTCTTGTGGCCTCTTTATTTTCCAGGAACAATCACATAGAATATGAGAGGCAGAAATAAACAAGTCATTTATGTGGGAGCAGTTGCGGAAGCCTGTGTTCATACTGCCTCAGAGACTAAGACATCGAGTTGCACTTAGTTCTGCATGGTTTGACTTACCTCTGGATCAGTTCTGTTACCGTTTTAAAAATTTTAGTTACTGTGACCATATTTCGGTTATTAAATATTTTGTCCCATTTTCAAAGTAATGAATCCCTTGCTACTTTATGTATTTCATTACATTGGAGGGATGCTAAGGGGGTACTCCTAAAGTAGAATCTTCACTCAAAGTAGGGTCTGCTGCAGTTATAAAATAGAAGGGAGACCTAGGCCCAGCTCGCTGCTCCACCCGCAGAGTAAACGGCCTTGGATGAATAAGCCCATAAGTGGTATGACTTGTCTGTATTTCTAGCCCCTGCAAGGTCTAGTGGATGAATAAATTGTGTGATTCAAGGAATACAGCAATTTAAAACCCGATGCTTAGACCACTAAGCCATTCCTTCTGGCACGTTGTGTAAAGCATAAAGTTATAAATATAGCAGATAATTGAAATTTAGATTTTGGATGTGGGCATTCTTAGCAGCCCTCCTCTAGCTTTTATTGCTGAGAGTCTTAGAAGTATATTTAACAGTTCATATTAATGCAGTTGCTGTCAAAATTAAGCCTTTTTTTCTTTGCGTGTGTGTGTTTTAAGCTCTTCTTCAATAAGGAGAGTATTAATGATAAAACAAAGGAAAATTGTCTGAACTTAAAGGTGTGTCCAAACAGAAGATGGAAAATATTCTGTTTTGGGGGAAATAAAGTTTTGAGTTGTCTTTTTGGTTTCCTTCCAATTTAAGCTTAACACACACACACACACACACACACACAAACACACACTTGTTCCTCCATTGATTAAAATTGTCATTCCTCTTTGTCCATCATATAATGTGCTTTCCATAAATTAGCTGCTTCATTTCTTTTTTTTATGCTAATCAAATTATAGTGGTCTTTAGGCTGTAGTGGGGCATGGGACGTGGCATTTTATAATCCTGGCAGCTCTGTAGCTAGCTTTATCAACCATGGCAATTTGAGCAGTAAATTTTCTCCTTTTTTTTCTTGCTGTCTTCAGTATCATGGACAAAAATGGTCATATTTTAGTAGGTTCTCTACACTTCACAAAACATCTTTTTAATGAGATTATTTGAGTAGTCCAAAAGATAAAGTTAGTAATTTGTTGAAATAGTAATTTGTTGAAATTTTTTTTATCAAAAAATAGGTGGAGAAAAGTAGAATTTTATCAAAAGTGGTCATGTGAACAGACACCAACCTGGACTGAATGTCACCATTTCATTAGTGTTAATATTAGATGTTTCAGATGGCAAAGTAATATCGTAAATGGTAACATCAAAAACACAAACAAAACTTCTACCAGATTTAAAGTGATGCTTCTCACAATGGCTGTTGAAGGTAGTGATGAGTGAACAGCAGACAGAATGGGTATGGTATCACTCCATACGGATAATCGTGTGTTGACTAAAAGCCATACCTAAGAAATTCTTAAAGCATGGCTTCTAATGTGACAGTGGAAGTACCAGGGACGTAAGGTTAGAGCAACTGTTCTAGTCCAGAGCAGTGATATATTTTGAGAGATATTTTTGTGTGGACGTGTCCAGATTAATATGATTCTAAGAGACAATAAATTATATGGCATCAGGCTTTAAAGAGTTTAACCTGTAAACCAGACGACTACCAAGTTTTTGCATGGAGGCTCTAACTCTTGAACACTCGATAGTCTTTCCAGGAACAGACCCACACACTGAGAAGTCATCATTAGCTCCCTAATGGAACCTGAGGATAATGATAGAAACACACTCAGTGATACATTTGACAGCTGTACAGAGTCAATTCTTTCAGAGATAAAGATTAAAATTTGACAGAGTTTGGGTTTAAGTGAGGAAATTAAGATAAGACAAGAAGTCTAGATGCCTGAACACGTTGAGGATTGAATTATTCAGGTGGACAGGAAAAGAATAAGTTGACTGGTATATTGCTTTGTAAAAGAATAGTGTGGATTGTGATAACTTGGATTTGGGAAATGACTGAATTGTTTTGAAAAATAATGGGAAAAAGCCAACCAGTTTCTCTCTGTTTCAATTCATTTGGGACCATAATCACAAGAATATGAGAGAACTGTTGTGAGGGAGGAAAAATTTTCTCTACCCGCCAAGATTCTTCTACCTGGACTAAGAACCAAATTGACAAGAGACAAAATAACAGGAGAAAATCTTACTTAATAGTGTGCATACAGGGAATTCACACAGATATGGGAAATTCTAAAGACACTTAGGCAACAGGATGTTTATATAAGCTAAGGAGAGGAGGGAGGAGTCTGAGGATGTAAAGGGGAGAAAGACCATTCATTAGCAGGAAGGTGAAAAGAGATGTTTGGAAAACAAAGGTTACCCCATTATGTAGGTAAGTTTCTTAGGTAAAGGGGAATCTCTGTCAATAACTCTCTTCCTGGTACAAACAGGCAATTGAAGAGGAGGAACAGAGCTTTTCCTGAATCTGCTGGGTTTTGATTGCTTTTTTCTTTTTTTTTTTTTTAAAGATTTTATTTATTTATTTCACAGAGGGAGAGAGATCACAAGGAGGCAGAGAGGCAGGCAGAGAGAGAGAGGGGGAAGCAGGCTCCCCGCTGAGCAGGGAGCCCGATGCGGGCCTCGATCCCAGGACCCTGAGATCATGACCTGAGCCGAAAACAGAGGCTTTAACCCACTGAGCCACCCAGGCGCCCAAGGGAAGGTGGAGATGCCGGGGAATGAACCTGGGGCCAGTGCTTTTTTTTTTTTTAACTTTATTTTTTCAGTGATCCAAGATTCATTGTTTATGCACCACACCCAGTGCTCCAAGCAATACGTGCCCTCCTTAATGCCCACCACCAGCCTCACCCATCCCCCATCCCTCCTCCCCTCCATAACCTTCAGTTTGTTTCTCAGAGTCCACAGTCTCTCACGGTTTGTCTCCCCCTCCAGTTTACCCCAATTCACTTTTCCTTTCCTTCTCCTAAAGTCCTCCATTTTATTCCTTATGTTCCACAAGTAAGTGAAACCATATGATAATTGACTTTCTCTGCTTGACTTATTTCACTCAGCATAATCTCCAGACCCATCCATGTTGATACGAAAGTTGGGTATTCATCCTTTCTGATGGCTGCATAATATTCCATTGTATATATGGACTACATCTTCTTTATCCATTCATCTGTTGAAGGGCATCTTGGCTCCATACACAGTTTGGCTATTGTGGATTGCTTTGTGTGTGTGTGTGTGTGTGTGTGTGTGTGTGTGTGTGTGTGCGCGGATTGCTTTTAACTCAAAATAATGTTCATGCCAAAGTGACCCATCTTGGGGTGGCCTGTCCTTAGCCCCCCATTTAAAAATTGGCCCTCAAGTTTCATTCTTTTTTTTAGGCCAAAAATCTGACAATACAGAGTGGGACAAATTCACATCACATTAATATAGATGGTTACTGACTCTTTTTTTTTTTTTTTCTTTCCATTTCTAAACTCCTTTTCCTGTCTTTGTGCTTCCAGGTCTCAATTTCTTTGTCCCTCTACTCTTCTAGATTCCATGGCGGGGGCCAAAGAATCAAATTGATAAAAAACATAACAGAAGAAAAAACAGTGTTAGTTACATAATACACATGCTTGCATAAGAGTTCACAAAAATGTGACTCAAGGAGGTGGCCAGATGGATGAGGCTTATATACCATTTGGGGCTAAACAAGGAAAAGGGTTTTGGGGATTCTGAATCTGGGAAGCATGCTTTTGGAAGGTAAGGAGAAGAACTATATAGTAAATAAGTGTTGCCTTGTTATGCAGATAAGAGTCAAGTGATTAGAGTTGTCTCCTGGAATAGCTGTCTTCTGGGTCGGAAGGCATCTTTACAAATGGAAATTTCCTTTACAAAAGAGGAAATTTGTACTTTACTTTTAGGAGTTAGGGTGAGGTGAAGAGCTTTTTCCTGTATCTGCTTGTTCTCAATTGTCTTTAGCTAAAAATAGTCCTTTTGCCTTAGTAGCATATTTTGGAGTGGCATATTCTGATACTCTTTCATGTCAATAATATAGATTTATAGAACTAACTGCTGACTTCATACTGCAAAGTATATAGAATGGTGCAAAACGTATGCCCTCTCTTCTCTACAACCTCCAAATCTTTGTACCTAGCCATGAAACCATGCACCATCTTAATGAGCACATCTGACCATCAGACTAGGGAGAACAAAGAAACACAGAAATTGCTTGCCCTGGTTCTTTTCACTGTCCATGACACTTCAGCCTACTGCTCTGTACCAGCCACCAAATCATTGTCTGTTTCTCTTTCTGGTGAGAGTCTCCATTTACTGGAGCAGAAGATAAGATTGAGTGCACGATTTTGTTCCTAGTCTTTTACCCAGCGAAAATCCTAGCCATTACCCTTTCTGTATGCATGTATTTCTGTCTTAAAGAATGAGTACAAATTAAGCTTTTTCCTTATTGTCATATTTGTTATTTGATCTTTCCTTAGGAGGAGGTCACCCACAGAAAGTTAACCAATGTATTTGATTATATAGACCTATTATTTTTGTTTCCTGTTGCCATTCCCTTCTGAAGAGCTCTTAAATGCTGTAATTTTAATCTGCTGTGATTGCCTCACAAGTGAAGAGGTCATTTGCTGTATTTTGTAGAGGCACATCACCTGAGTGCCCTCAGCGACAGTAGAAGTATTTCCCTTGTAATAAGGAGAGGAGTGAGGGGTTTACATCACCACTCAGTTTAAAAACCCTTATCTGTCAGGAAGCATGCACTTTTTTGTGCGACCCTGGGAGTTCATTAAAAGTGTGAGATTGCGTCACTGATTAGACATGGCTGAGGGCCGGGGTGTTGGGGTTGTGGCAGCAACCTTAACAGAAATTGAATAAAAAGAAAATCTCTATTTTGTTCAAGCCAAGGGAGGCTTTGATTAGAACACTTTCTCCTTTTTTCATTTGGGGCTCTGTTTTGTTGTGTCACTGAGGAAGCAATCTGGTATAGATGTGAAAAAGAACCACTTCATTTTTTTTATCTTTCTATTCTCATTTATTAAAAATATAGTTCAGGAAACATTCAAATATTTGTAAGTATTAATAAACCAACATTATGCTGAGTGATTAGGAAGATACAGTTTCTTTTCAGTATGTTATTTCTGTATGCAATTATGAGAAAGTGCACTGGCCTACAGTTTTGTGGGAGGGAGGGTAGAGGTGTAGTCTAGTTCACAGACAACAGGATGGGTGAGCTGGTTTGTTCACTGATTTATTTGTTCTATAAAGATGTGTCCACTGATAAAACTCAAGCAGGAAACCTAATGTAGACTGGCATGGCTTGCTTTCTTCCAACTTTGTCAATTTGAAACCACGTGAGTTTTTGTGAGAATTTCATATGACATTGATCAGACAACCTTTACTGAGTGTAGTTACTGTGTTCTCGAAGCCTAATGAAAGTGGAGGTGGTAGAAGGGTGCCTGGGTGTCTCATTTGTTAAGCGTCTGCCTTCCGTTGAGGTCGTGATCCCAGGGTCCTGGGATTGAGTCCTGCATATGGCTCCTGGCTCCGCAGGAGACTTGCTTCTCCCTCTCCCACTCTCCTGCTTATGTTCCCTCTCTCTTGCTGTCTCTCTCTCTCTCTCTGTCAAATAAATAAAATCTTAAAAAAAAAAAAAATGAAAGTAGAGGTGGTAGAGAAATTGGCAGTGATACCCATGCTATGTGGAAGATTGGCCCTGTGATTCTGGGAAGTTCTTCATGAAGATGGTTTGTAGCTCTTATGGGAGAAGAATCAGAAGTTTTAAACTATCTGCCAGTTTCATCCTCTATGAGTATTCATTGCTTAAATTTTCTTGTCCTACAGAATTGCCCCACTAGCTATACTCATTTGGTAGATCTGGATGGGAGTCAAAGTTTAATCCAGGCATGCCACTTCGATTAAATTATCACTATCTAATAGAGGCAGTTCTCAAAATATGAATTAAGAAATCTGTAGAGTACACCTTTGCCACATATTCTAGTAATTACTTGGGAGCAGTGGTTGGAAGAGATTTAAGAATTAGAGGCCAGGTCACCTGGGTGGCTCAGTGAGTTAAAGCCTCTGCCTTCCGCTCGGGTCATGATATCAGGGTCCTGGGATCAAGCCCCACATTGGGCTCCCTGCTCAGCGGGGAGCCTCCTTCCTCCTCTCTCTCTGTCTGCCTCTCTGCCTACTTGTGATCTCTCTCTATGTCAAATAAATAAATAAAATCTTAAAAAAAAGAAAGAATTAGAGGCCAGAATTTGTCAATTTCAGAATAGCCACAAATGGACTAGTAGTCAAGAACATCACACCTTCAGTACTTACAGATTTAACATTTGAAATTTCATATAAACTGCATGTAAGCCAAAGGTCCAGAACATGTAATAATTTGTAATTTTGCAGTGGCACAATGTGAGTCACTCACACTGAGAAGTTCATGTACAGGAATCACTTAGCTTGTGAAGGAGGCTTCAGAAAAAGATTGCAACATTTGCTGACAGATGTTGAAGGGATGTCTGTCTGCACTGTGCCTCTCCCCTCCCTGGAGATTCTCAGGAAAGTAGATGAGCAGTGTGATCAGTGGTGTACCCTCCCAAATCCACTCAGGCCTTTTATCTGTAGCAGCCATCACTTCTCCTATTCAGATATTGTCCTGTGTAGCAATCACTATCTAAGGATCTCTCTCTAAAAACATTTAATATTTCCGTAAGACAAATTTCATGATTCTGTCAAAAGTATGGACTTAGATTAGCACATAAATATCAGATCTTAACTTTGAGATCATTGTCAAGATTGGAGAGTTTTGAAAGCCCTGAAAATTTTTATGCACAATTCTATGTGTGTGTGTGCATATCTGTATGGGGAGAACCAGTACTCTTCGTTTTGCAGATGAGACTATGATCCAAAAAAAAAAAAGAAAGAAAGAAAGAAAAAGAAAAACTAAATATACTGCTTCAGATGGAGAAAATTAATTTCTGTTAGTCTATTTGCTTATACAGCTGTTACATGCAGAAAGGGGTCACGTTTGGGGAAAGAATAGCACTATAGTTGGGATCTGACTGGTGCTCGGTTGAGTTGAGTTTTGGAGCATACACAGGTGAATATTAGTGAGATCAGTTGCTACTATCTTCTTTCTAGCCTCTCTGCTCCTTTCTCCCCAAAAGGAGCTCATTAAGGTGAGGAGTATATATGTTTTTATCCCCACTACTTAGCATAGTGCCTGGCACAATGGAGACCCACAATGAGTATGTGTGAAGTGAATGAATCCTGGTTTGCTCATGAGTTTGCTAGCCCTGGCTAACATATCATTTAGTATGTTTTGATTCACAAGAATATCTCCTTGGCGGGAAATAAAGACTTAGGTTAGACCCTCCCTTGGCTTCCTGTGTTTGATTTTGCTTTCGGTTATAGTTTCTGAAACAGAAGCAAGAAGTTACTGAATGAAGTGAAGATGTAAGAACACTGTGGAAGTGAAAATCAACCAGGATGAGAATGAGAGATAAGGCATGGGGGGAAGTGGATAAATAAATTAATTAAAACAATGGGACTGGAGGAAATGCTAGAGGACTAACGTGAAGATTGATTGGTGAAGGCAATAAGAAGGCGATGGCAAGGAAGGATGCCACAGTCTAGAAGCAGCCCTAGGATGGGGTTTGGGAGCGTGAAGAAAATGGACATGTCCTACTTCAGAGGGTTGCTGAGGAAGTAGTTCACTGGGGAATGTCAGTTTTCATTTAAATCTAGGTGGTAGAAAGGATATTTGAAGAAATCCTTGAGCTCGTGAAAGAGTTTCAGGGCATTCTCAAAAATAATGGAGAAGGAGAAGGGTTTGGAGGTGTTTAAGAAGTGAGGTGCCATTGAAGGATAAAGGGGGTGCCCAAGGAGGGAAGAACAATGAAAAAAGGCAATTGAACCACGAGGTTTTTTTCACCTTGACCTGTGTTTGGATCTAAAGAAGTTAGACAGCTGGAAGAGGAGGCGAATAGTGAACAAAAGTTACAAAGAGCTTTGCTGCAGTAGTGAGGCCTTGCTCACAGTCCCGCCTCAGGTGCAAGGTCCCCACCTTCTCCAAGAACAGTACTCTCCAAGTACTAGAGGTTTCAGCATGGTAGGCTTTCTTTCCCAGCTGGCAAGAGCCTGACAAACTCAAGCTTCCAGTGACCATGGAATTTAGATGGTTTTAAATATTGGTTTAGAAATATTTTATAAATAATGGAAGTCGTTTTAAATTGCATTATAATAAATAAAATATAAAAGCATATATAAAGAAACGTAACCAGCCAGGTACAAATTGGTACATTCTTTTACTTCAATTATTTTAATCCATAAATAAAGATTAGCTTTCAATTCTACTTTAAATTCTCTTGCCAGGGATGCCTCTGGCAACAGTTCCAACTAGTTTGCAGCTTTGAATGTAAAGACAGTGCCATATTCATCTTTGAATCCCCCCATGGAGTCTCGCGTAATACTCTGCACGTTGTAGAGGGTTCACCAACGTTGAGATACATACATATTTTTTTTATCCAGTGTTACCTAAGAGACTTTAAAGGATTTCTAGGGAAAGGATTTCTTTATCCAGTAAACTCCTCTAAAGTGAAATATTTATCGTATTTTAGGCCTGTGCTAGGTGACAGGTATACAAAAATGGAAAAGACACATTCCCCACCCCCAGAATGTCAGAACCAAGCGAGGGAGATAGACCCGTAAAGGAATCCTTGCCTACCCTGAAATGAACATGGAACTTTGGTATGGCACTAATGTGGCCTGAGGAGCAAGACCGAATCTATGCAGTGCTCAAGGAGGAAGTGCCCATTCTGTTAAAGGATGTTGAAGGAGGGCTGGACGTTTGCCAGATAAGCAGTGGTGGTCTACACAGCTGGTGTGTCTAGACATTTGTTGAGCATCTACTCTATGCCAAGCATTGTTCCAGGCTTTGGCGATATATGACAGAAGAAAACCACTGCCCTCATGGAGCCTCCATTTTAGCTATTGATATCTAGACCAATGAGATCTTCCTAATGGGGCACACCCCCCCCCCCACATCAAGTACTGTACAGTTTTAAGTAAAGAACATTTGTAGTTGAGCAGAAACGTGTGGTGGTTTCCTTATATGATCTGGTCTAGTTAGTTACAGCTACTTCTGCTGAATCTTCCTTAACTCTCTATTGTATCTCTCTAGAGAAAAAAAACAAAACAAAAGAGTACTTTTTGCTGACTGTGACTCTTGACTACAGCTGTTCTCTGGGGTTCAGACCTCTGCACTTCCCTTAAAGCTGTTTCCACTTGCTGTTAACACCCAAGACGGCACAGCTGGCTCTGCCTTCCCCTGCTGCTTTCCTCCGTGCTGTACTTGTGCTTCTCCTGCTGTTCTGCCTTCTTCACATATGTCATGGCCAAGATTGCTTCAAGTGCACCTTACGCTGTCAGAGAAGATCCTTCCCCAATGTTTATTTTCAACTGGTCTTTATAACATAAGCTAGTGGGGTCGCTTTTTCAAAACCAGAGGCTTCCAATAAAGTTGTCATGGAGTGAAATGCAAGAATGACAAAGTAAATGGCAAAATGACTGTGTGGAAAGATAGATGGAGGTCATGGGAGAGACCCAAGTGCACATGGCAGGGTGAGGGGAGTTGGGGGCTGGATGAGAAGAGAGTAAAATGCCTGCAGAATGAGGGCAATGAGAAAGATTTTTTTTTAAGTCCTTGAACATGCCTTATTCATGAATGAAAATGGGTTGTAAACTTGGTGCTCCCATCTGATCATTAGAAAAGATTTTCAACGTAGATTTTTGACTTTATTTTGAAAATCTTTTTGAAAGGTTCTATTAAACCAAGCATATACATAATGTCCTGTGCTTTTTTTATTTTCTTTTTTTCCTTCCTAAAACGTCTTTATGGACTTGATCCGTGGATTCAAAATTTTCTGCATCCCATTTTCACAGTGAAGATTTTCATAGTGAAGTCCAGCAGGGAAGCACGCCTGTGGCAGCAAGAGCGAAATGCTTGGCAAATGAAAAGTATTCCTTTAATAATGTGTCCTTTTATCTTTATCCTCTCTCCCAGCCAAACCTCGAAGTTGTACAGCTTTACTTAAATGCCCGTGGTACATTTACCTGAGTCAACTTGATTGAAATGTATTTCAGCCAGCAAAGTGAAAACCATTAATTGCTGACTTATTCCAACTTTGTTAAGTCTTTTTATATTTACCGGCTTTGGGTGACGGCTTGTAGACACACATGAGGCCCCAGTGCCATCAAACTGTCCCTTTTGGCAGTCCTATATTCTAAATATTTGAGAAGATGGTACAGTTTAAATAGATTAAATGGAAGAGCGGCAGATATTTACAATACCTTTGAGCATGTGTTATGGTGGGAGCATGATCTCATGCAGACCCTTATGGGAGTGTATGCTGTATTGTTCAATATTGTCACCCTTTCACGAATGCACGGTGTCACCCTGTGCCTCAGCATTAGGCTCCAGTGATTTTGAAGTGGTTAATAATATAGAAAACTAGGGAAAATCAGCTACAGCTGGGTGGGGGCAAGAATCTAATTTTAAATCAAAGTGGTCATTATAAATATATTTGTGTCATTGTTGGAAAAAAATACATGTGTTTTCCACTTTTTATTTCAGCACTTTTTGAAATGTGTTGAGTGTGAGTAAGAAAGAGTGGATATTAAAATAAGAGTTGCAGAATCGCCTTGTTGAACTTCTGAACTTCCACATTTCTAAAGATTTTAAAGCAGCCTATCACTGAATGTGTTTGCTTGGGAAGCAGCAACCCATTGGTGTGGGGCCTCTGCGGAAAGATCAGAACAGGTGACATGCTAATTTTCACATCAGCGGTGGTTTTCCTTTGATACCTCAGTGAGATTGGTCAGTGTGTCTATTCCACTCAGATCTCACAAACAAAACAGAATCTCCCCACCCCCACCCTATGGGGGTGTTGAACTCATGAGTTAAACTCATACTGGGTTTTAACTCCCTGGTATGAGGTTTAGTTGAGGCCACTTTAAAATTCCTACCAGAGACACATAAGCAACACACACACACACACACACACACACACACACACACACACACACACACACACACACACCCCACAGGTAAAATGTGTAAAGGGACTACATTTAAAAAATGTATATTTAAAAAATTTTCATTTGTCTTCTCAAACCTAACTCAGAATACTAGGAAATCATAACAGTGAATTCTAACTGTGCTAATTAACAATAAGAAGGAAAGGAAATATCCAAGAAAAGATCATAGAAAATAACAAGATAATGAAGTAGAGATGGGCGGGTTTTAAGTATGCTTTACCTCATGCCATAGATTTGTTCCTCAAAAGTTATTTAGGATCCGTATGTGAAGAAGGTGTAAAATTATATATTTTTGTGAGAATTTGCTTCTCAGGAGAAGCTTTCCAAGAATGCATTTGTTCAAATGAATAATCACCTCTTAATTAATCTCTTGGAGAATTTTTCTAAGTAAAAATTTCTTCAGTGGGGGCTTGCCTGCCTTACTATGGAGTGTACCTTCACTAAGTACTGGGACATTTTAGATCTGGAATGGAAATAGAAATCTTCTTGTCTCCATGTTATAGATAATGAAAGTGAGAGCCAGGAAATTAGTTGTCCAGTCAGTAGGCCAAGCAATGAGAGAAACTCTATTGGAAACGTTCTCCTTTGTCTTAGACCGGAGCTTAATTTTACTATAGTAACTTAGTGTTCCCCCTTTAAAATTTATTTTTATTAAATCTATTAAGACCATGCAATATCTCTTGGACACAAACCAGAGGAAGAAAAGGTATAGCCAGCTCTGTGTTGTCAGTGGGGTTTAACCTGGGCAGCACGTCATTCATAACGGTGTAGTCTCTGGGAGACAGTCCACTGGAAGATCGCTGACTTACAGTGTATTTTACAAAGTCCAGAATTATTTAAATCCAGTCCAGTCTTACCCCCTGTCTATTCTGGTAACTTACTCATGGCTTAGCGTTGTATGTGTATGTGTGCACGTACACCTCATAACCAAGGTTTGGGGACTAATTACTTATGATCTAATTAATTGTATTCTATCAAAATAACTTTTGTTTTTAAAAATGGAATTATTAGAGCTCAATCTTCAGAATAATGAAACACTTGATAGATTTTCATGTAAATCATTTCTTTTAGTGTTTCATGATAGGGTGTTGTTTCTTTATTCTATTTGCATAAAATCTGTAACTGAGAGATATTTCAATGTAAATATATTTAACATGCTTGCATGCAGACCTGAATCTCAGGAGACAGAGGTCCTAAATAATTTTGGTTCTTTCTTTGACCCTTCATTTCACCTTGAACAAGACATTAATCTTTTTGTTTTGGATATGTCCATGCATAAAATTAAAATAGGAGTGCCAAGAAATTATTTAGGATTATTATGAATATTCAGCTAGTTATATATGAAATATTTTGAGATCTTTGAAAGAAAGAAAATATACTCAAGACATTATTAGAGTTTTTGTTAATGTTATTGAATGAAAACAGGATCATAAAATGAATGATAAGGTCAGCATTCATTAAGTCAGTAGCTATTACCATGGTACTCAGAAAAGAGTGCTGAACCAAAAATCAGGAATCATGGATTCTGGGTTTGTTGCTATCACAATAAGTAAAAATGGCTAGTCACCTCATGGTTGTGGGCCTCAGTTTTCTTAGCTATAAGAGGACTGGCTCATCAGCACCATTCTTTCTGGCGCTTAATTAATATTAAGGATTTCTGAAGATCTGCAGCAGTTGCTATAACCCAGTGTTTCTCAAAGTGGGGTTCCTTGACTAGAAGCAGCAGGAACTTGTTAGAAATGCAAATTCACAGGACTTAACCCTAGATCTACTGCATCAGAACCTCAGCCCCAGCAATCGATTTTCACAAGGCTCCAGGTGATTCTGATACATGCTAAAATTTGAGGATCTCTGTTACAATTGTCCTTTTTTTTTAAGATTTTATTTATTTATTTGACAGAGAGAGAGAGATCACAAGTAGGCAGAGAGGCAGGCAGAGAGAGGAGGAAGCAGGCTCCCTGCTGAGCAAGGGAACCTAATGTGGCCTTTATCCCAGGACCCTGAGATCATGACCAGAGCTGAAGGCAGAGGCTTTAAACCCACTGAGCCACCCAGGTGCCCAAAATTGTCCTTATTCTTAAGAAACTTGAAATTTAGCACTTTCCAAATCTCCAATTATCTTGCCAATTCCTAGACATATGGGTATACAGTTTAACGTATATATTTATGAATAAAAATATGAGAAAATATATGTAAAAGGAATTATGGGCACGTTAAATTGCTAGAACTGAAAACTTTTTTTTTAAGATTTTATTTATTTATTAATGACAAAGAGAGAGACAGCGAGTGAGAGAACACAAGCAGGGGGAGTGGAAGAGGGAGAAGCAGACCTCCCGCTGAGCAGGGAGCCCGATGTGGGGCTGGATTCCAGGACTCTGGAATCATGACCTGAGCGTAAGGTAGATGCTTAATGACTGAGCCACCCAGGTGCCCCTAGAACTGAAACGTTTTGAGGTGGTATCTATGCAGCTATGATTTCCCATGGTAGGGTGTTTTCCAAGGCACGAAGAATATGTTAGGTCAAAATTGAATAACAGTGCTTGACTATCAAAATGCATGATCATTTCATATGTGTGCTTATCAAATACAACTTGTTTTTACTTAGCACAGATATTCTTGTTCTAAAATGTAAAAACAAAGATTCTGAAATTATGCCCAGAATTTTAATCTTAAAATTTACATTATGTTTATGTATGAGCATCAGGCACGTAACCTGACGTTCAAATCTTCTCTGTATAATTTTTCTATTACTCTCATTCTAAAACTCATGTGCAATTTCAAAAGAAACTTGCAGTTGGCTTTTTAGAATGCAAATATTGTTATAATAGGCACCTGAGCTTTGAAACATCACTCAATTGCAGTTAAAATTTTGTGGGCAAATGGTTTCAAATGTGGCTAAAGAGCACTGAGGGGGAAAACATCAAAGCCATATATTTTCACCTATATGTCAAAGACATCTGTTGATAACGGGACATCTATTTTAGTTCTCATCTGAGAGATGAAGAACGGAGTTGTAAAACTGTTTTTAGTATTGTTTTAGAGATGTGGCCAGCTCGGGAAAAGCAGTGAGAATTCGGGTAGCATTTTCTTCCAAAAAAAAGTTTTATCAGTAGCGTCGTTTCTCTGGAGATGTAGAACTTAATGAGGCTACATTACATATACGCTCTCCTTATGAAATCAGTGACTTATACCAACTGCAGTATGAAATGATAACCTGGTACCAACACCAGGATCACCCTGGGGGCGAGTGCCCTGCTTGGTGCTGCGCCCGTTTCGTGCAGCCTGTGAGCCCTTGAAGTTGTTAGCACTAGTGCTAACTAAATGTAAACACCTTTACTTTCCAGCTGCTGCTAATTGGTTTGGGAATATTTATGTAAGTGTTGATTTTAAGGCTAAAAATAGTGCAGTGATGTTTAAATCCAACTCATTCTGGCTGTCAGAAATGCTCCCATGATCCTGAAAGTGTTGCTAAAAATGCTCACTTTTTAAAAATTGTAGTAATTAAGCTTGTCTGTTGTGAGAGCCACATATGATATGTTCCCTTCTCTGATGAAAGAGACAAACGACAAGCTTCTTCAGGACCTCTGCCGGGTTGGCCAGACCCTCCTCCTGCTGAACTTTACCAGAGAGCAAAGAATTGTAATGTGGGCCAACAGAGGAGATAAAAGAAAATTTTGAAGTCACTCTAGATCCTCCTATTCGTGGAAGTAGATCGCATCTATTTTAACTTAACATTAAAAATAGAAATTATAATAGTTTTATTAATACAATTGAGTGTAGAGCTTCCCAAACCATTGACTTTTGAAGAGGCAAGTTGGGGGACTTGCAATCGCATAATTAATATTTCTCAAGTCTAGAGTTGAAGAAATATCGTATCTGTTCCACACCATTTGTTTATACCTCTAGCTCTTCATCGTCAGATTATTTTTGCCCCTTCCCAACTAAAAAGTCAGATTTCACAGATTGTTCTCAGTTATTTAAATTAAGCTATGGTGGGGGGAGGGGGATTCATTTTTAGATACGTGTGATTTCGTGACTCTTCACCATGTAATTTAGTGAAGGAAAATCCTAAGCACCCCTAAATTACTGCTTGTCAGGTATTTTGTAATTTTCAAAAAAAATGATTTTATGGACCCCATCAAGAAAGAAGTTGCTGTTGCCTCTAAGTCCGGAAGCCCTGCACTGCTCCCATGTTGTTGAAGTCCATTTGGCATTGGCTTTGTGTCCTTGCCAAATGCCTTGAGCATCTGTCTGCTTGCCCTGTCTCTAGAGAATAGCAAAGAATTCTGTTATTGCAATATATAGGAATGATTTTGGCAAGTGACACGCACTGCCCATTAAGATGATAAACTCTAGTCACTGCCCTTTTTGATAGCTGTGGCGAAGCAAAGACTTTTCAATGCTCCTTTTAAAATAGTGGAACTCTTAGAGAAGTCTGTGAACCTGTGCGTGTTCTCTTTTAAGTCTGTAGTGATTGACATGATTGCTATAAAACTGTAGTCAGTTCAGAATTACCCTTGAGCAGAATATCACATTGCAATTGGCCCAATATTGCTTTCAAATTCTAATTGACATTTCCATATACTTAGAGCATTAAGTATGTTGTTGACATAAATAGAACCTTTACTTACCATCTAACTGGAACTAGAAAAAAAAGTTATTTTAACCTTGTAGAATGTTGATTTGAACCAGAAAGTGTGCTATTTTCTTATCTTTGCAAGGAATCAACAAGAAAATTCCACTTGGAGTAGGAAGCAAAGAAGCAAAAATAGTTAACATTTTAGAACATTATCCTGGTTTTTTCTTTGACATTCTGAGGATGTATATCCATGAAGAATTACAGAACTAAAAAGACTATTTATTTCAGCTGAAAGCCACTGTTAACTGTTCATGGATGCAAAGCCTTTTTATTGTTAGCATGCTAATACTCTCTAAATTGATGTCCGATTCGATGTGATTCTTAACAAAATCCAGCTGGCTTTTTTTTTTCTTGCAGAACTTGATGTTCCGATTCCAAAATTTGTATGAAAATGCAAGGGTCTCAAAAGAGACAAAACAAACTTGGAAAAAAACAAATGTGGAGAATTCTCACTTCTGATTTCAAAACTTAGTACAAAACTAAATACTCAAGACTGTAGTACTGGCCTAAGGATCCATACATAGATCAGTGGAATCCAGTTTAGAATCCAGAAATGAGAGGCATGACTGGGGCTTTAAGACCCATGATTTTTTTTTCTTATTGACCTCGTGAGATGTTGACATCTCATGAGAGATCCTACCCCAGAACTCCCCCATCTAAGCCACTTCCAAATATTTGACTCACAGAAACTCTGAGAGACAATAGGCTTTTTTAATCCATTTAATTTGGGGGTAATTTATTACACAGCATTAGGAAACTAATACAGTGCCATTCTGCTCATGCATTCATTAACACCCCCTAAATGAGCTCTGTGTGTTGGGTACTTAAGAGAGTACTAGACATGCCCTTACCCTTCATAGAACTCCCCTTGTGTAAGAGAGTTGGGGAAGAAGGTGCAAATGTTCTGACAGGTGCAATAGTCACGAGTTCAAGTATTTTGTTAAATTATCTACCTAAGTATGTTTGTAAGCTGTCCAGCCCTGTCTCTTTTCTCTGTAAGCATAGATCAGGTCCTTCATAATAGTAGGGATGTTGAAAGCTTTCAAAGACATTCATCTTTTAAGATTTGGTGCCTTAAACTAAAACGTATTCTTTGACCTTTTAGATTTTCTTCCCTTTATCCCCCTGGAAGGGTGAAAATTAATTTTTAAAAGAAGAAATCTAGTGTAGACCAAGTCCCTCACAAAACCCAGAACCCCTATGTGAAATGTTGCTACTCAGTCTAAAAGTGAAATACATTTTTAAAATCATTTCACCCTGATAAACTGCTTAAATTGTGGCTCCCTGCCTTGTTTTCTTCAAGATATTAGCCTAATTCCTTTATACCCAACCTCTTAAGTGATATATTGTCTTTTTTGTTGTTGTTGCAATGATGCTTCCAGATCCATGAATGCTCTGTTTACAGGTGTGGTGGTTGACAGTGGGTCTTTCTCCCTGTGGTTTGTTGACTCGGGGAAACCTGAGTCCATGAGTAACACGGTTTATGACTTTGCTTCTCAAGAGTGGTGTATCTGCAGAATCCCTCTGTTCAAGTGCAGTTCCAAAGCTTAACAGAACTCTAATGCCTTACAAATAAGATTCTAAATCAAGCTCGCTTTTTAGAATCCATTCTATGTAACATCCAACTCCAACGTGGTCACTGTCCTGGAGTGCTTGCCTCCTCTGGCCCTCTTAGCTCTCTGTAGTGGAAGAATGTTTACCACTTTAGGAATTAAATGGTTAATTTTAGTTTCCCTCTGCTGAAGATCATTCTCAGAATGAGAGTCTTATGACGGAGTAAGAACTCCAGATTTCTTTTCCTGCCATAGTCCTGTTACACTTCTGACAGAAGTGACCTTGTCAGGCAACTTTTTTTTCATGGATTTTGCTTTCTTTATGTTTTTAGTGTCACCAGGGGGTAGAGGCAAGTACAGTACATTAAAGCTAATACATCACCACCTGTCAGTGGCACCTTCCCTTTGGTACCCCCTTTCCTTGCTGATTTAAAACACTCCATCCCAAAAACTTACGGTTGAGTAGCAGGAAGCTAAATGATGTATTCCAAAGCTCTTAACATATTGCCTTGTGTAAATGGCCCATTTGAGTATTTCAGAAACCAAACAGGAGAGAAGAGAACATTGAAAGCACTGAAAAGATTAACACCTGTTTCCAGTCTTCAAAGAAATTGGAGTGTACTATATATATTGAGAGTAAAACCACTTGCTGTCTCACGTTGAGAAATTTTATTCAAATTTTCAGTTCAATATGCATAGCATCCACATGCTTATGGGTTTGTTTGACTACAGGATTCCACACAGAACTTAGAAGATGGAGAAGTTATGAATGGTGTACAGACAGAACCACTGACATCGCCGAAAACCAAGGATGCATTGAGGTATTCTCTTTATGTGAATAAGACTATTTTAGTTATTACAGGATAATGTTTCTTTAATAGTTTGTAGTTTTTTTATTTTACAGGGAAGGTCAGAATAGGTAGAAGAATGGAGTGAAACCTGTCCCAATTCTAAAATTAATTAGTCACTCTTTTATTTTCTTTTATGATAGAAGAACTTCCTGACAAACATATATAAATGAGCCTCCAAGTCTTTCAACTCTCCTGCAACCTGGATTTCTTAATTGCTTTTTTTCTCTTTGAACAACAGTTTAAAGTGAATTTTCAGAGTTCATTGTGGTTGAGTGCTCTACTTTGACATTAGCTCTTTGAATATTGCTCCATATTCTGTCTTAACCATCTTGCAATATTTTACTCAATGTATATAAAATGAATCAAGTCTATCACCTAGGATTTTTTTTTTAAGATTTATTTATTTATTTGATACAGAGAGAGAGATTACAAGTAGGTAGAGAGGCAGGCAGAGAGACAGGGAGAGGAGGAAGCAGGCTCCCTGCTGAGCAGAGAGCCCGATGCGGGCCTCGATCCCAGGATGCTGAGATCATGACCTGAGCCGAAAGCAGAGGCTTTAACCCACTGAGCCACCCAGGCGCCCTATCACCTAGGATTTTTCATGGTTTTAATGTAAGTAACTCATTACCTGAAGTCATTTGTTCTCATTTTCCCCAGTACTTACTTTGTTCTGCACTAATTTCCACTTCTGCCTTAGCTTACCACACAGGTTCGGTTCCTAGTTTTGTTGCTTGCTAGTTCTATGACCCTAGGCAATTTATTCATCTCTCTTTGCCTTAGTTTCTGGTCCGTAAAACAGAAATAATGTTAAACCCTTCTTCAGAGGGTTGATACGAAGATTAAATGAATTCATGTATGTAAAACACTTCGAACAGTGCGTGGGCCAGAGTAAACCATGGGGATAGTTGCTGTTGTTGGCCACCACTGTACTGTGTTCACCAAGATGATGGTGGTAGTGATGGTGATGGTGATGATAGTACCACCACCACCACCACTCTTACCCATCATTTTTTTCTAAGTTGCTTCTAATTTTGCACTAGGAAAGTAATTCCATGTTTAATGGATTGTTGGCTTTAGCACTCAGAAGTGCTGCTTCTAATGTTGATGGATGTTCATTCATTCATTTACTCAACGTATTCTTTTCATTCCATCCCAGTATTAACAGTTGCTGAGCATTTTGCATGGAATTAGCTTTTTAAAAAAAAAATACGTGATCATCCTTTATCACATTGATTTACTGTGTGGACTTACCTCACACAATTTATAGCCACATAACATAGGTGCTTTATTTAGATTCTATTGCTTTGATGAATGAGATGCACAATATTAAAAATTTGGTATAGAAAATATCCTGGGCATTGTCTTTTTAGAAGCTTGACAAGATTGTTTTTGGAGGTAGGCATAATGAATGTAATCTTCTGTTTGCCTTTAATTTCATTTTTTTCAGCATTAGCTTTTTGAAAAGTTTGCTAGCATCTTGGCTAAATATTATGTGGGTAGATGCCATTGAGTGAACCATTGTTTGACTTATGGCTACATGAACTAATTAACTAAACTTTCTCCAGGTACGAAGAATTGAGAGGAAGGGAGTATAGGAACTTAAAAAATTGTTTAATTAAAATATATGTGTGTACATGTACAATTTTTGCAAGAGTTTTTTCACCACATTTAATAGGCTGATGAATTGCAATTCAGAGCAACTAAGTAATTTGTAGAGACCCAGTCTTCATCCACTACTCTTGTCTCCAAAGCCTTTGACTCCAGGTTATCTGTTGTATACACCTTCCCTTATTCTTTAGTGTCTTATTGCATGCTAAGGAACTTCATGAGATGAGCACCAGTTTGGAGAAATCAGCTGAAATCCAGTTGAGGTCAAGTTCAGAAAGTAGAGTAAGTGCAGACTCCCAGCACCTGCAGGCTCTTGGGTATGAAGAGGATAAGAAGGATCTTAACAGCATGGCATGCACAGCTAGCAGCAGAAAGCTTGGAGATTATAATTCCAGGAAAAGACATGGGTTCTAGCTGGCACAGGGTGACAAAGAAACAAAGGAAGAACAATTAGGAAGCCACTTAGAGCTGAGTTATGTGGTCATCATTCTCCTGGGGCAAGGAGGGCATGCTGTCCCACAGAGCTTGGCCCAAGAATAGAGCTTTGGGCTCACTTCGATGTATGTGGCAAAAAAGCTCAGCAGATTATTTCCAGAGTCCATCTCAGAATGTTTTGTACCTGTTCCTATATTTTAAACCCCATAGTCATTGCTCAAGCTTTCATTACCTCTCAGACTATTGTAGCAACCTACTGTCTGTTCTCTTGAATATCAATCTCTTTATCTTAATTGGTCTCATGTATCACTCACTGTTAGAAAAAAATTTCTTAAACCACAGCATTCAACAATCCATTCCTTCATTCCAATTGAATTTTGTTAAATCCTGGGTTCGAACACTACCTATTTAACCTTAGACTAATTATTTAACCTTTTTAATTTTTTTTAATATGGAAAATGGATATCACTGTCACACAGATTATTGTGAAGATTAAATGAGATTTATCACAGGCAGTTGCACTCAGCACAATACTAAATGAATGGTTGAATAAATATTAGTTGTTACTGCAGTTGTGATTAGCACACATACCACGGTTTATTGTAACTCTCATTCTCCCATATAAGACTATAAATCCTCCAAGGGATTCCTGACACATCATACAGGTCTTGGAACATACTAGCAGCTTATTTGTTCAGTGAATGGTTAAAATGCCTTGCTCCATAAATCATCCCTATTAGCTGCTTACCCAGTATTAACACATTTTTATTTAAAAGAAAATAACCATAAGAGGGGGTTCTCCAAATAGTCTTACAGTTTGCATCTCCTATGAAGCACTACTCAATTTACCTTGATCTTAAGATGATGAAGCAAGAGGTTTCTATTGGGTGTTTTTTTTTTTTTAATTATACTTTAATCTTCCCTCCCTCCCTTCTTCCCTCCCCTTTTCCTTCCTTCCTTCTTGAAGAGGGGTCAAAGAGAGTCGTAGAGGGAGAGAGATAATCTTAAACAGGCTCCACTCCCATCATGGAGCCCCATGAGGGGCTTGATCTCACAACCCTGAGATCATGACTTAAGCTGAAATCAAGACTTGGACACTTAACTGACTGAGCCACCCAGGTGCTCTAAAGCTTCTATTTCAACAGCAAGCAAGACATACAAAGGACCTTCACCTCACCCTAAGTTCAACTTCATTCCTGACCTCAACCTGTTCCTTGACACATCTCCAAATTAGTATCCTCCAGACTTACCTCTTCTCCCATGCTTAAAACGGCCATCAAGTTTTTTACTTTTTTACCTCTGATATCCATTCATTTGGCAAACTATTGGTAGAGTCCATGTAAAAAAAAAAAAATTCCTTAAACCTTTCCCCAGGTATTCATGCTTTATTTCTGTAATGCTCAAGCCCTATTACCTCTCCAATTATTGTAATAATTTACTAATTCCTGTCTCAGGGACCAATCTCTATCTTGTCTTACTCTTTTCTAATCGAGCCCACATATCACTGCCAGATAAATATTTCTAAACCACACCATTTATCACCCCACTCCTTGTGCCAACACCTTTAATGACTCCATTTTCTACAGAACTAAATGTGCTTTTTTTTTCCCCAGCGTGGATTTTGACATATCACTCTGAGATTTGATCTCAAGCTTCAACCTGCTCTTCTCAATACCGCCCTGTCTTTCCCTTCCTTTCTCCCTGCTCACTAGCCTCTTTCTTCAGTATCACAGCCAGTCTGTGTGCTCACAAACCATCCTGGTTCAGTGTCTCAGTGCAGATTGTGTTCTTTCCTCTGCATGCCCCCACCATCCCCTCACCTACTTTTTCTGATTAAAGATCCATTTGCCCTTCTCACTTCCATCTAAACTCCTCCTTCAGGAAGAGTTTCCTGATTCCAGCTTCCCTTCCTGATCCTGTACTAATTTCTTCTGAGCCTCACCAGGAAGTGCCTCTACTTTGAAACTGGCACAAAAATAGCTTAAAACTCCTGCTCTAGAATATAGTAAATTCCAATGTGAATCCTGACTCTACCTTGCAGAAGTGGTGTGAGGTTTGGCAAATTATTTTACCTTTCTAGGTATGAGTTTACATATCTGTAAAATGGGTCTGATATGTTTTACTTTATATAAAGTAGTCTTACTTCTGGTAAGAGTACATGGTATATTGCTAGAAGGCCATTAACATAGTACATCCCAAATAATAGTTTATAATCACTGAAAATATACTATGATTACTATTACCATTCCATTGCTTTGTTTCATTCTCTGTTACCTGTCTTAACCTGCCCCCTCAGACATTGGCCTCGTGTTTTCCTTGTAGAACTTCATCATTGGAACCATTCAATTAATATACATTGAATTCAGGTACATTAAATGAATCCCATCACCATCAACAACAAATTTTGTTAGGCTTTTACTTAATATATTTGTATCAACAAGACCTCATGATCAAGCATATTTGCGTGCCATCAACACACTCTTCTGGGAGGTCGCTCGTTGGTCCGTCTCTCACACTGTTCCATATGCATATGACAAACCTACGCATTAGTGCCTGAAGACCCCCGACCAAAACCTTCTATCCATTTATTACCCATCATCTTCTTTGTGGCAGTCTAATCATAAAGAAAACATGTTCCTCATCCCTACAGTACTTGAGGATATTTTTAAAAATCTCACTGAGGAAATCAGTTGAGAAAAAAGTGGAAAGTTTGAGATAATTTCCTTTTAATCCATAAATTCCTTCCCTCAAAAAATTCTAATAATCATCCTACTAGCTGATAGTTATTGAACCTCTTGTATACACCAGATACTATGTGTATGAGGTACAGGTTAATTGTTTTTAAACCAACAGTTCTATTAGGAATTTATCTTAATTTGGGCACATGGGTGGCTCAGTGGGTTAAAGCCTCTGCCTTCGGCTCAGGTCATGATCTCAGCATCCTGGGATCGAGGCCCGC